>VSMD01000601.1:0-208616 GCA_008750895.1 Mirza zaza
GAGTGGCTATAAAATCTCAAAAGGTGTGGCTGGGCGCGGTGGCTCAAGCCTGTAATCCTAGCTCTCTGGGAGGCCGAGGTGGGCGGATCGTTTGAGCTCAGGAGTTCAAGACCAGCCTGAGCAAGAGCGAGACCCCATCTCTACTATAAATAGAAAGAAATTAATTGGCCAGCTAATATATATAGACAAAATTAGCCGGGCATGGTGGCACATGCCTGTAGTCCCAGCTACTTGGGAGGCTGAGGCAGCAGGATTGCTTGAGCCCAGGAGTTTGAGGTTGCTGTGAGCTAGGCTGACACCATGGCACTCACTCTAGCCTGGGCAATAAAGTGAGACTCAGTCTCAAAAAAAAAAAAAAAAAAAAAAAAAATCTCAAAAGGTGTTTTCCACAGCTTGTGAGAATTGAATATTTTCCCTTACAAGAAGTGGTCCAAAGCCTAGAAGGAAGTGGTAGTCAGTCGGTGCAAGGTCTGGTGAATATGGTGGATGACAGAGAGTTTCCAAGTCCATATTCTGCAGTTTGAGCAGCTGTTTCTGTGACATGTGGTCTTGCAGGAAGATTTGTCTCTGTCGACCAGTCTCGGCTGCTTAATTTCAAACATCCTCATCCTTGTGTCCAGTTGGTTGCAGTAGACGTCCGCTGTAATAGATTGACCAGGTTTCATTTTCAAGATTAAAATCCCCAGAATGGAACTTCTCAAACCATCAACGTACTGTGCATTTATTAGCCACATCCTTCCCAAACATTTCATTGATATTTTGAGCTGTCTGCGCTGCATTGGTTTTACGACATTATTTGTATTCAAAAATAATATGCAGTTTTGACTTATCCATGGTTTTGACACGGAAAATGTTGGACGCTGGGACTCGGTTGCTTGCCGTCCCCATTGCTCGGCGTCTCTGTGGGCCAGCGCTGCGTGTGGCCAGTTGGAGGGCATGATGCTGGGGCCGGCCCCGCATGCTGCTGGGCCCAGTGCTGCTGCCTGTTTCCCGCCCCTCTTTGAATCCCACTGTTTTTGATTGGATGTTAAAGCTCGTTGTTGATTGGATGTTAAAGCTTGATGTTGATTGGATATTAAAGCTTGTAGTTGATTGGACGCTTTTTGAGCCCTACCAAGGGTATAAAAGCAGGAGGAGAACAAGGAAGGGGGGCGGGGCAGAAGATGAGCGCCAGGAAGAGAGCTGTAACACTAGGTGTGCTGAGCCTGCCAGAGGAATAAAGGCTGTTCTCCCACTCTTCATGTGCCGCTCGGTTCTTTGCCCGATCAAGAGCTGTAACACTAGCTGTACATGTTGGCGCAACAGTTTCACAAAAATTGCTCTAAAAAATGTGAAAGATAATTGCAAGCCAAACTGTGCATATATTGTGAAAGTATCTTCACAATAAAAAAAATCAAGAAGTGTCCAAGTGAACTGTCAGAGAAATCAACTGTCAAACTTAGTACTTAAGGAAATCGGACATTTCATACTTAATAACTTAATAGATTTGTAGAACAGTTGCAAAGGCAGTACAGAGAGTCTCCGAATACCCTTCATGTAGTTTTTCCCTTATGTTATCCTCTTATGGAACTGTGTCACATTTGTCAAAACTGAGATTAATATTGGTACATTACTGTTAACTACAGACTTTTTTTCAGATTTTGCCAATTTTCCCACTCATGTGTCTTTTCTGTTCCAGGAATCAATTCAGGGTACCATATTACGATTAGGGTGTTTGATTTGATGGGACTAGTCCTAGCTTAGATAACTTGGTGTAACTCAACCAGCAGGTAGGATCTTCATGCCCACCAAGGTTGGTGGTGCCTTTTCCTGGTGGTTCTGTGGCTTTCTCGACTATGCAGAGAGGCGTGGTATTAATTTCAGTGTCTCCTAGCAGATTTTCCTGTTTTACAACAACCCCTGATCCCTGCATATTTGCAATCAACTCAGAGTTTTATGATTGAAAACATTGCTGGACTTCATGCCATTTGAGCTATTTTCTAACTAGGTAACTCTAACATAAATTATGCCTTTGTCCAGTCCTGTTTTTCATAAACACATTTTGAGTGACTTTCATCAACCAAAACACTTGAAGTCATTAAGTTTCCCAAGTTCATGGTTACTGCTTAAATACCTTGTGGTTTGCAGGCTATTGAATATTTTCGCCTTCCACAGTAAGAGCTCGTCCCTTGATGAAAGCAACATTAGCCTCTCTGCTGTTTCACCCCTAATTCTTCTTTTTCTTGTTGTAACCAAAGAAAGGAAGTACTGCTTAACACAGCAGGTAATAATCTTCTAAAACTCATTGTCTCAAGAGGTGGTCCTGGTAGGATATATAAATGCAATTTAAGAAGGGTCTGAGCAAATTTATGAATGACAGAACTGAGAGTAGCTACTGAGAAAATAGGACATGCCTTGGCTTTGACCCTGGGGTCAGGTGGAGCTTCTGTTCCCTCCTGGGTCCTGCCCCTTGGGGCTGCCGTGGGGCAGCACCCCATGAACCAGGCATCTGACCCAGCTCAGGGATACTTAGCCTTCCAGCATGTCACTCTACTGCCACATTCATGGGTCACCAGCCACCCATTATTCTGCTGTTTCATTCCCAGCCTCACACAAGGTTGGGTTTTCAGCTGCTTATTTATTATTATTATGATTTCCAGGCTGCTTTCCAAGTTTCAGTAGGGGGGTTTCTTAACTATACCAGCTGCTCCCGGGCTGTGTAATTTTGGTGATGTTTTAGATGCCGGGCAGTAATCTGGTTGCATGCAGCCTGATTTTTCTGGACTTCTGGAAAGCTGAAGCCAATCAGAGCCCTTCTTTCATGACTTTGAGATCACGCCTACCTTGACTGGCGTTGTGTACCTGCTCCCATCAGTGGGAAACTTGGCTATCTGGTGGTCTCTTCTATCACGTTTTCTAAAATATCTTCTCCCAAGACGATGATGTCAACGGAACCAGCACACTTGTACCTTTCATCCAGTATTGCCATGTCTTAGCAGTGAGAAACACGTCATGCAAGGAGTGATTATGGATTATTTCCTAGAACATTTATGGCTAATAGTATAGATCATTTTTATTGTCTATTACTTAGAACACAGGCGATTTCTCTTGAGTTGTTCAAAAGATAAAATTCTCGCAAAATTTTTCTGATTTTTCAAGTCCTCAGCATTTGTTAGCAGAGAGTACATTTTGCTGTGATCTGGTGGTGTCTTGGTGGTGGTCCCATGCCAATGACACAGTGAGATATTCCCCTTTGAAATATTTGTCCTTTTTTCTTTTTTTTGTGGCTGTTCATTATTTCCTACCCAGTCTTGGATGGCTGTAGTGAAACCTCTAGTGTGTGATCTGGTGGTTCAATAAACTTGAGAGATGATGGCCTTTGGTTTAAAGGAGAGGAATTCTACTGCCTTTCTAGCTTCAGGTGAAATTCTTACATATTTGTGTATGTAGAAATAAAGGACCATGTAACTCCCTGGGTTTTTTATTCTAGTTCTTTAGTATGCTAGGAAATACTGTTTAGGGAATACCTATTCTATGGCAACCATAAGGTGTTCAACTATGTCACACTATATTGCTTCTAAACTGTTCCCTCAAACATAAGGATTATCATACCCATTTTACAGATGTGAATACTGTGGTAACTTGTCCAGGGTCATATGACAAGTGAGTGAGAGAGTCTGGATTTGGGTTGAGATCTGTGTGATTCCAAAGCCCATGCTTTCTACAATAGCATGTGTGCCTTAGCATAAGTAATCGTTATTAGCAATAATGTTTGTGATGATGGCAAATAATAAACCATGTCGCATTAGAGAGTGGTTTAATTTCTGGGTCTATTTAAGACTATTCGGAATTGCAGTACGTTTTGAAGTGACAAGACTCATTTTTATGTGTGAGTATTTACAATGTGCTAAGGGCTACTAGGTGCTGTGGCTCTGTTGATGGGCAAATTTGGATATGGCCCTGCCTTCATGGAGCTTAGAGTCTAAGATCCTAAGTGGCCTTTTACTTGAATGGAGCTGTGGTCCTGTTAAATTGCTATACCTCAGAATGGTAGGAAGTTTCATGTTTGCAGATCCACCCCACTGGTTTACTGAACTGCATATGCTTGGTTTTAAATAAAACATAGACCATACACTGTGACCTGGCGATTCCTTCCCCACATGCAGCATCCTGCTAACTTGTTACCCTCCCTGAATCTCAGATCTAGCCTGGATTGACGGCTCACTTCTAAAATTAGGACTTCGAGGCACAGGATGAGTTGAGAAGACTCAAGGGGTGCCCTATTTTCTGATTTAGAACAGGGTTTCTCAACTTTGGCACTGTTGACATTTGGGGCCAGTTAATTCTTGGTGGTGGGGGCTGTAGTGTGAATTGCAGGATGTTTACCAGCATGCCTGGCCTATAGCTATAGATAAAGTAGCACCCCCCCCCCCCCCGCGGTTGCAACAACCCAGAATGGCTGCAGACATACCCCAGTGTCCCTTGGGGCTCACAGTCAACCTCAGCTTAGAACTGTTGATTTAGAGGAATTGGCCAGGTGGTTACCAGGAGAGAGAACATTACGGTGATCTGAGTCCCTCAACACGGCCGTTGCTAAGAAACAGCAGATCTGTCACCTGGGGACAGGAGAACCTTGCTACTCAGAGTGTGGTCCGTGGACTGGCAGGTCACCATCACCTGGGAGCTTGTTAGAGATGCAGAGACTCGGGCCTGCTAAGTCAGAAGCTGCATTTTAATAAGGCCCCCAGATGATTCCTGTGCAGGATAGAGTGTGCGAAGCCCTACAAGAGGAGGAAATTACATCTGTCAGCCCTAGAGTTTCTTGCTTGTCTTTGTGGTCCTTCCTCATTTTATCTTCTTGATGCAGGCTGAGGGAAGGCTGCTTTTTAGCTCAGGACTCCCATACGTAAAGGGAGTTTCTTAGAATTGCTGGGTTTTAGGCCCTGCTTTGAGGAATTTAAAGCTTTTTTCTCAGATAGACTTTACACATCCTTCATGTATCCTTCAAGATGGCGGTTGACCCAGTCTGTGCCTTCTGATAGCAAAAAGGAATTTTCTTGCCTCCCCCATACCCCACTTCCTTATTGTCTCATATTTACTTTTCATTAAGGATGGATTCAGTGTTCTTAATTAACAATTTATTCATGTATTATATTACCATGCAATTTATTGAGCACCTACTATGTGCCAGGGGCTCTGCAAAGTACCTTATGCCTATTATTTTATTTATTTTATTTTTTTTTGAGACAGAGTCTCACTTTATTGCCCAGGCTAGAGTGAGTGCCGTGGCGTCAGCCTAGCTCACAGCAACCTCAAACTCCTGGGCTCAAGCAATCCTGCTGCCTCAGCCTCCCAAGTAGCTGGGACTACAGGCATGTGCCACCATGCCTGGCTAATTTTTTTTTTTTTCTATATATATTAGTTGGCCAATTAATTTCTATTTATAGTAGAGATGGGGTCTCGCTCTTGCTCAGGCTGGTCTCAAACTCCTGAGCTCAAACGATCTGCCCACCTCGGCCTCCCAGAGAGCTAGGATTACAGGCGTGAGCCACCGCGCCCGGCCCTTATGCCTATTATTGCCCCGTTTATCCCTCCCCCAAACCCCTGTGAGGCAGGTACTATAAATAGTCTCACAACACAGAAGAGGGTGCTGTAGCCTGAAGAGACGAGCCCCTTGGTGAACATCGTGGAGCCAGAAGTTGACAACGGCAGGACTCAAACTAAGGTCTCCCTGACTCCAGGTTCTCTTTGCTTTTATTTATTTGAAAATGTAGGACATGGTAAAAAATTCCTGTGATACAGAACGTTACACAGTAAAAAAAAATCTCCATCCCACCCCATGCCCAATCTCTTTTGCTCAAGTGAGCCACTATTGTCAGTTTCTTGTATAACTTTCCAGAATATTCTGCGTTAATATAAACACTACAAGGCCGGGCGCGGTGGCTCACGCCTGTAATCCTAGCTCTCTGGGAGGCCGAGGTGGGCGGATCATTTGAGCTTAGCAGTTCGAGACCAGCCTGAGCAAGAGCGAGACCTCATCTCTACTATAAATAGAAAGAAATTAATTGGCCAACTAATAGATATAGAAAAAATTAGCCGGGCATGGTGGCGCATGCCTGTAGTCCCAGCTACTTGGGAGGCTGAGGCAGCAGGATTGCTTGAGCCCAGGAGTTTGAGGTTGCTGTGAGCTAGGCTGACGCCACGGCACTCACTCTAGCCTGGGCAATAAAGTGAGACTCTGTCTCAAAAAAAAAAAAAAAAAAAAACCACTACCATGGGCTTATCCTCTCAACATCTTTATGCTGCCTCCCAAGAATCCAGAGTCTTTATTGGCAGGTTATTTTCCTGCGTCACTGAAATAAACAAAGAAGAAGTCAGTTGGCTGGGTGCGGTGGTTCACGCCTGTAATCCTATCATTCTGGGAGGCTGAGGTGGGCGGATTGCTCAAGGTCAGGAGTTCAAAACTAGCCTGAGCAAGAGCAAGACCCTGTCTCTACTAAAAATAGAAATTAATTGGCCAACTAAAAATATATAGTAAAAATTAGCGGGCATGGTGGTGCTTGCCTGTAGTCCCAGCTACTCGGGAGGCTGAGGCAGGAGGATCACTTGAGCCCAGGAGTTTGAGGTTACTGTGAGCTAGGCTAATGCCACAGCACTCTAGCTCGGGCAACAGAGTGAGACTCTGTCTCAAAAAAAAAAAAAAAAAAAAGGAAATTCAGTTAGAAGGCCCTGCCTTGTTTAGCCTTTGAATTTGCTGCCCTGCAGTCGGTTTCTGAAAGCCGTGCTCTCTCTTTCTCCCAAATGAGAACCTTTATGGTATTAACATCAATTTGCCATTTGTTTATTTTAGTGTTGTGCCTTTCTTTAACTTACAGCTTGTGCATTTTGTGTGTATATGTGTGTTCATTTGTTTTGGGCTTTTTTAAAGTCTTGTTTTGGGGATTCTATCACTTAAGATGTGGTGTCGCTCTATCGTCCTGGGTAAGAGTGCCGTAGCATCATCAGAGCTCATGTAACCTCAAACTCCTAGGCTCATTCGATGCTCCTGCCTCAGCCTCCTGAGTAGCTGGGACTACAGGTGCATGCCACCGTGACTGGCTAATTTTTTTTATTTTTGGTAGAGATGGGGTCTTGTTCCTGCTCAGGCTGGTCTAGAACTCCTGAGCTCAAGCAATCCTCCCACCTTGGCCTCCCAGAGTTCTAGGATTACAGGTATGAGCTATCAAACCCAGCCCATGTTTGTTTACTAAGCTAGTTCGAGGAGGGTAGTAGAAGCATTTCTCTGATAGGCTTGGGTAGCCCTTAAATGTATCTCCCTGTTGGACATCCAGTCACTTTAGGGGCAGGGGGAAGTGAGGAATGGGAGCTGGGCCTGTCTGGGGTACCAGTATGGTGGAGGAGAGGGGTGGAGAAGGGGGGATCCTATAGTAGTGATGGCAGAAATTCAAATCACTAGACAAGGAGCACGTGGGTGCCACCTGCTAAAACAAAAAAGGAATAATGAAGAGATGAAGTTAGTAGATCTTAGCGTCTCTTACGGGATATGCAAGTGAATATTTACGTGTCTCTTGGAGGCTGTTTTGTTTTTAGAGGGTAAATTATTGATAAGAGAAAATAGGCTACAAAAGAGCTAGATGCTTATGAATTAGGATTATAGAATTCTTCCCCTCTAGTCTTAATTTAGAAGCTACATCCAGAGACGTGAAAAGTATGGAACATTCCACTTTATTCCAAGATAAATTGAGGCAATTTATTCTAGAAATAATTGCAATATTAGAAAGATAAAATAAGAAATATAGATATCTAAATGAAAGGAGTATAAGGGCAGGGAAATAAAGCCAAGGTTACAAGTAAAAACAAAGATGTTCCTTGTTAAGTTGCCAGAGGCAGAATGATTTGGGACTCTTGGTTGCCCAGTGGCCAAAGCAAAAGGGAGAATGTGAACAGTTATAAGGTATAGTATGAATAGTGTCAGTCCCATAAGAAAAAAGTCCAGAATGCTTTGCTCAGAAAAGGCTCCATTTTCTGAATACTGAGTACTGAGGAATTTAACTATTGGGGTTCCCATAAATGAGACCCCCTGTGACATGGTGGTCCTCATCCCTTCTGTAAACGCACTGGCGATTTCCGCAGAACTGCTTCCTACCGTGCCTTAGAGCAAGCCAACAGGGCAATGCCAAATTCTGGTTCAGTAAATCAGTTCCAAATGAGATGAATTAATGCCTTTCTTGGGGGAAGATGGGAAACAAGGAGTAGGTTTGTTGGAGAGCCCATAAATTGGAGCCTTCAACCCTTAAATTCTCACTTGCAAAAAAACCTTTTACAACTAAGCAAACATGGGAATGATTTGGCCAAAGATTCAAAATGATATTAAACATCTGGGACTGTATTCAGCAGCCAACTTTCTAATCAATTCTATGAAGTGTGGTGATTGCATTTATGCTCATTTTCTGAGGGTGAGGTTTGGAGAGAACTAATGAAGGCAGTTGGCAGGAGTCAAAAGAGATGCAAGCCTAAGGACAAAGAGTAGGAGGCCCAGGTGGTTCGTGACTGAGGGTTTGGAAATAATTTCCGGTGTCTCATTTCAGAGAGAATAAATGCCGTCAACTCTGTTAATCCCCGATGATGGAACATTCAGCCATATCTTTGGCAGTTGGGGATCCAAGACCACGCTTCCTGTCTTTCAAAATTCTGACTTAGAAAGGACACACACAAAGAGCAGATAGCCAGAGAGGGAGCAAAATACCCACTTTATTCTTGGCAGGTTGAGTGCTCGGTAATGTTTGATGCAGGGCTCTGATCAGTTTGCCCATCCCACCAACAGAGCGGATTGATGGCTTTCCCTCATGGACAGGGGCCTTGCTGCAGGGGCCTGATGGCAGTAAGGAGGCTGAGGGCAGTCGGTTGGGTGAGCGGCTGCTGAGTCTGGACGCAGGCAGTGAAAGAGGAAGTGTTGTGCTTGGCTCTTACTTTCGAGGCACAGTAACCCTGCGTTTTAGCAAAACACGGCCAGATGAACGTCCAGCCCTGATGAGTTAGACCGGCCCCTCCTTCCTTATGGAAAGAGTCAGTAAAGGGTGAGACTAGCTGTGTTTATTGAACACTTCTACGATGGGGTGCAAGAGCCAGAGCTCCTTAGACCAGAGAAGGATTGGGGATAAAATAGCTCCCTTCCCAGTAGCTGGAAACAACTCGATTGAGGAATAATAGACATATAATAAGCCACATGGACAGTTGGATAAGCTTTGACATGTATATACTCCTGTGAAACCATCACTAAACTTAAGATAATGAACATATTTATCACCTCCAAAAGTGTCATCCTGTCCCTTTCACTCCTTCCCATCCCTTCCCTTGTCCCTAGGCAATGACTGATTTGCTTCTTGCCACTGTAGTTTAATTTGTATTTTCTAAACTTTATATCAGTTGACTCATACGTACTGACTTTGGCTTCTTGCACTCAAAACATTATTCTGAGATTGATCCATGCTGCGTTTGTGTAGTTCATTTGTTTTAATTGATGAGTAGTGTTCCATTGTATGGATATACCACCATTTGTTTACCCCGTCACCTGCTGTTGAACATTCGGGTTGTTTACAGTTTTTGGCTATTTGAAATAAAGTTGCTTTTATCATTTGTGTATGAGTCTATGGGCCTATGCACTCATTTCTTCTGGGTTTCTAGAAGCAGAATGGCTAGATCATATACCATGCATATGTTTAACTTTTTAAGAAACTATCAAACTTTTCCAAAGTGGTTGTACCATTTTACATTTCCCTCTTACAATGTAGAAGAGAGCTTCCTCCACATCCTTGACAGTACTTGAACAGTTAGATTTAAAGTCACTTGTGTGTTAGAATATAGTCAGCTGTGGAGATAGGCATACATTTTTATAAATTAAAAAATTTGGAACATTCACACACATATTTATGCCATTGACTTGGTGAAGAAGTTAGGTCATTGTCCTTTAGAATATCTTTCACATTCTGGGTTTGTCTATTAGGGGGTTTGTCTATTATCTGGGTTTGTCCTATTAGGAGGTGTGGTGGTGATGGTGGTTTTGTACTTCTTGTTGTAGCCCCTGAAAATTGGTAGACAGCACCAAAGGCTAAAATAGGTTCTGATTTGACTTTTTCTGGCAAGAATATCTAACAGAGGGGCTTCTTCCACTAGCCTAAAATGGCACAATTTGAGTATCAGAAAGATTGCAGTGGCTTAGAATACATCAAATCCACAAAAATTCATGAGTTCATAATGATACTGAAAAAGAAACCTCATTGGTCACTCCTGGAGGTTGCCAGGGCCCCAACTCATGACTCTCAATGTTGCTAAAAATAGGGAAAGAACCAAGCATTTATCCTGCCTGCCTATTTGAATGGCATGCCAGGGTAACCAAATTGTTGATGTGCTAATAAATACAAAAGGAATGATGAAATTAGAAAACCACCATTCTGCAGCCCTTAATGAAATGATGGCTCTAGGCAATGAATGATACGAATGAGCATCAGTGACTGCTGAAACCATTAGGTGAAAGATTGGAGGGAACTTCATGGTGGAGGGAACCAGGCTGATAACAGAGCCCGAGGATCATTGTTAACATTACAAGGAAGGAGTTAGGCAGACATTCCATGCCCCAGAGTTGTGCACTAGTAAGTAGACAGCATGTGCTGGGCAGTATTGTTGCTGAAAGAATTGTACATGAATGTCTGGAAGGCCCTGGATTTAACTGTCAATTTATAGGAAACAGGGGCAAGAGAAATGTGTTAAATTTTGCCACAAGGATACAATTAACCAAGTCTAGAATGTGGGAAATTCTGTGAGGATGCATGATCCCATTTTTTTTACAAAATAAAAACAGAGGAACAGCGTTAGAGTTTAAAAGAGGCATAGCAACCAAATCATTATGCAGATCCGGATTGGATCCTGATTCAAAGAAACCAGTTGTAAAGAGACATTTTGGGGAGAAATGTCTGGAGAAAACAGCTGGAGAAAATCAAATATAGGCATGGTATTAGATAATGTTAAGGAGTTACTGTTAATTTTATTGGGGGTAGTGAGGGTATCTTGGTTATGTTTTTAAAGAAAGTCCTTATCTGTTAGTGCAGTGGTTCTCAACTGGGAGTGATTTTGCCCCCCAAGGAGACATTTGGCAATCTATGTAGACATTTTTGATTGTCATGACTTTGGGGATGCTATTAGTATCTAGTGGGTAGAGGTCAGGGATGCTGTTAAATGCCCTATAATACATGTGATAGGCCCCTGCCCCCAACAAAGAATTCCCCAATCCTAAATGTCAATAGTGTCCCAGGTGAGAAACCCTGTGTTAGAGGTACCTACCGCAGTAACTATGGGTGAACTGATACACTGCCTGGGGTTTGCTTTTAATAATCAACAAGCAGGCAAATAATAGGGTTGGGGGTGAGATGAAATAAGAATGGGAGTTGCTAGTTGGTGAGGCTGGGCGACGGGCGTGCGGGAGTTCATTTTACTCCCCTACTATTTTGGTGCATGTGAAAATTTTCATAATGAAAATCTAAGAATAAGTACAGGTGCCTGTAGTCCTAGCACTCTGGGAGGTTGGAGCAGGAGGATCACTTGAGGTTAGGAGTTTGAGAGCAGCCTGAGCAAGAGTGAGACCCTGTCTCTACCAAAAATAGAAAAAAATTAGCCAGGCATGGCAGTGAGTTCCTGTAGTCCCAACTATTCAGGAGTCTTAGGTAGGAGGATCACTTGAGCCCAGGAGTTTGAGGTTGCAGTGGGTTGTGATGATGCTACTGCACTCTAGCTGGGGTGATAGGGTGAGATTCTGTCTAAAAAAAAAAAAAATTAAGAATAAAATTTTCAAACGTTGGAGAAAAGGATACTAAAGAGTTTGGGAGGGCAGCAAAGAATCAATCTAGTCTGGGTGTGGGCAGTTCATGGGGAAGGTGTGAAAAGGGGAAGGTTGCCCAGGCCTAGAATGAGCAGGTCCTAGAAATCCCTAGGAGTCTCTCCTGTATCCCAGGAGAGATCTACCAAGGTGAAAAACTGCATATATCCAAACCCAACTTTGCAGAGAGATGCAGTCATGACTAGGTATAATTTGAAAAGTTCTGAGTATTTCCAGCCTATGTAGGTGTCTCGCAGATTGTTGAGTACCTAGACTGAGAGAGAGGGAAACAACAAAGTAAAGCTAAAATGTTAAGAAGTCTGGTTAAAGTGCAATCCAGAAATGAAAGAATCTCTGAAAGTATAAATCTGTGGCAAAACATAAGTCGATTACCAAAAACTGAATATTAAGCCTCCTTGTAGGAATGTGGCTTTTGGGTACAGCAGGCATCAGATAGAGCTTGCAACTCCATTGAGATCAGCCACCGGGGAGAATATCTGCTTAGATACGCAGACTTTGGCAGCCGTACCCTGGCACTGTTGAGATTGATTGATTGAAGCATACTTTAGTAACGTCAATTTCCTTAGTCATTTACTTTGAAGACAGCACTGTAAAAATTGATCACCAACCCAAATCAATGTTACCCTAAAGTCTTTTTATGACTCTTTGGGGAGGCAAAGAGATGGGATAATTTTTTATTTACTTAAGTCTGTTGCAAATTGGATCTGCTTTTTTTTCAACTTCTCAGACAATGTGTTGTGTGGAGGAGTCATGCCAGGCCGCTTCCTCCTGGGAGGGGAGAAAGTTAGGGGGCTTGTCTGAGGCTCTAGGCAATGTAATCTGTTCTCATGGGCTCAATTACTTATGTATATTTAGTTGCCAGCTCTATTTGCTGATCTCCTAACTTGCTTGGTTTATTCCCATGAGACCTCTGATATTGGATATCTTTTCTTTCCATTTGCAACTTTTTCTCTTAGGGTTGTTCCCATAAGAGTTCCCATCAAAATCTCTGCTCTTGCATCAGTTGTCATATTTTGCCACTTCTTTCCATTGCCTAAATGCAGTAAAACTCAAACTGTTTTTCCTCTACTCTCATACCACAACAGTCTCTACCACATGTGACCATATGTGTAGGGGTTTCTCCCTGCTACCAAAGCAAGCTATCAGTTTTGCGGTGGACACCCACTGGGCGTTCTCCATTTCAATTCCGACGCTGTCTGTCTGAAGACAGCATCTACTCCCACAGGATGAGGACTCAGTCCCACAAGACTGCCTCCCCTCACCCCCTGCCTTCAGGCACCAGCTGCAAGTTCAGGACTCTGGAACTTCTGACTGACCGGCTTCAACTTGGAGTTCCCATGACCTCCTCTTTGGATTTGATTGATTTGCTAGAATGGCTCACATATCTCAGGAAAACACTTAGGTTTACTGGTTTGTTATAAAGGATGTTATGAAAGATACAGATGAAGAGATGCACAGGGCTCAAGGCATGGGGCGAGGGGCACACCACCCTCTAGAAACCTTCATGTGTTCAGCTGTCTGGAAGCTCCTTGAACCTGTCCTCTTGGGCCTTCATTGGATAGGCAAGATTGACAACCATGTAGAAATGTGATTGGACAAAAAGAGAATGGCTTAATACTAACAGACTGGGGAAATCTAGCAAGGCCTGTCTTTCCAGATGCTTCTTGGCCCCTGTGTGCAGCATTCTTTCCTCCAGGGCATGGGGCAGAACCCCTTCTGAAATGGGGGGGGGTCTTATGAGCTACAATCAGACAAGGTAGGTTAGAGAATTTCTTTATGGCCAGCTCCAAGACAGAAAGGCAGGGATTCCTGCCTTGGGGAGAAGGAAGCATTAGGCAGGAGAATCAGAGAGATTCCATTTTCTGAGATCTGTGGCCTAAAGCATCCCAACATTATAACAAAAGACTATAATAAGGGCTATGTGAGTTATGAACCAGGAATTGTGGATGAAAACATATATGTATCATAATACTACAAGCCTGTCTTCTGTTAATCCACATCCTCTCTGTTCCCGTTATCACTTCCTCAATGTAGAATTATTCATGCACGCTATTGTAGACCTGTCCTTTAGCACCGACCCCCCCTCTAGCCATCCCTATCGAAATGATTGTATCGTCTCTCTGCACTGACACCAACCTGGCAGTCTGAAAGTCTATGGTTTTATGTCTGTCAATCCAATCCAGAATCGTCCCCCCGCCCCCAAGCTCTAGCCAAGACTTCACTTTCTGTTCCTCCCCAACCTCATTACCCACAGCTCACTCGGGCCACTGCTACAGCTTCTGGGGCTTTGCTAAAGTAGCACTCCTCCCCACTCAAGCCCATGAAGATACCTTTTAACCAGCTCTTGAGATTCAGTCCCCTCTGTGACACTTTCCTGCAGGAATGCACAAAAACTCTCTGCAACCCCAACGGCAAAACAGGCCATCGCTCTGTTCATGTACTCTCTGCTCTTCCCGCCTACATCCTGACCTCTAAACGACATAAATATCCTCCTCTTCACTTATTTCAGAGTTCTCTCTTCATGCAGTGGTAAGCACGATCGCATTAGTGCCTGGATTTTAAGCAACTGGAAGAGAGCTGATTTTTAAGGTAATCTTCCTTTAAATTTCAACGTAGCATCTAATTAGCCAATTAAATTTTCTCAAAGGAGTGAGGGGACATCATGGTAGAGAGAATGAAGTTGCAAGTGTCATGGTAGAGAGAATGAAGTTGCAAGTGTTTTTGATTTGATATTAGTGAATGCCCACTGTGTTCCAGGCACGGTCCTGATTCATTATATCATCACACAATATTTATTTATGTGCCTTTATCCTTTATGACACAGTGCTGGCTGTTACTCATCTCCCACTTCTGTAACCCGTAGTGATGATTAAAAGTCTTAGGAGTTTTACTGGGCTCCTGTTTTGAATCTGCCAATTCTTCATGACTAAATTGGGTACTCCAAGGCGTCAATACTTGGGTTTCCTAAGGTGGCATGTTGCAGAGATTAGCTCATTAGGTCTAAAGAAGTCATCCCATAGCTAAGGTGCTTGTTATTCATTCATTCCTTTAACAAAATAGATATTAAACGTTGAATAAGGACAGCCAGGTACTGTTTTAGATATTAGTAACAATCAAAGGTGGGAATGTGGAATCTGGAGCCCCATAGAGCATGTTAGAAAGAAATGGGAGCAAGAGGACAAATCCATTTGGTTCTTTTTTCCTTGTTTTTTATTTTTTGAATATTTTTGAAGATGATAAATCCCCCCCCCCTCAAGCTTTTAATGAATGTTAGGATTGAAAGAGAGAGAGAGAGAATTTATAGAAGAGAAATTAACTCCAGCTCTTAAAATAGCTCTTTGTTTCCAAAAGCTTTGTTCTACCATCTATCTGATAACTGGGGAGGAAAACCTTCATGAAATTACTTCTATAGCCTCTGCCACTACAGAGACTGTGCCCACCAGTGTTACCTCAAACAGGCTGATTTATTTAAAAAATATGTAGGGAAAGGTTTTGCATCTATTTTTCTTAGTGACTTTTACCAGTGAACAGTAGATCTTAAATATGATTTCGTATTTGTCATTAGTGAATGTGGTGGGTATGTGGAGATGGGAGGAGCAGATGATTTCATAATATTGTATCAGAAAATATGAATATAGGTACTCATTAACATAATTTTCAGACAGAGCAATCTCGACTTTTAAAACCTCTTCATTTAATTCAAACATTAAATATCTTCTTTGTGGCCTGTATTATGCTAGACACTCTCTTTGCAAGACTCATTTTCTAGACATTTAAGGATATATTTGCTTAGCAAACATTTACTGTGCACTTACTATGTGCCAAGCACCATGCTGTATGCTGGGGTGCCGCATGTATCTCCATCAATATAGACTCAAGACTAATATGATTTCAATGATCTTTCTTGATCTTTCTTTCTTTCTTTTTTTGAGACAGAGTCTCACTTTGTTGCCCAGGCTAGAGTGCCATGGCGTCAGCCTAGCTCACAGCAACCTCAAACTCCTGGGCTCAAGCAATCCTTCTGCCTTAGCCTCCCAAGTAGCTGAGACTGTAGGCATGTGCCACCATGCCTGGCTAATTCTTTCTATATATTTTTAGTTGGCCAATTAATTTCTTTCTAATTTTAGTAGAGACGGGGTCTTGCTCTTGCTCAGGCTGGTTTTGAACTCCTGACCTTGAGTGATCCGCCCACCTTGGCCTGCCAGAGTGCTAGGATTACAGGCGTGAGCCACTGCGCCTGGCCTCAATGATCTTTCTTAAAGAAAAAATATTTTATGAGGATCAAAAAAAAAAGACATTTTACATAAAGCACAAGAAATAGGAGAATTACCCCTTTCCCAAGCTGGATCACTCCATAATGTAGTAGTTTTTGGACTTGACCAGGTTTTATACAATCCTTTTAAAATGTGGCATCCAGATTTTAAAGTAGTTTTTCACTCTTTCTTTCTGGTGCCTGTTCTAGATGTGCATTGGACCTTCTCATGCTATCTTTGTGTCGTGACCTCTCACGTTTTCCATCTCTTTGTGAGTGTGTGTTTCATTCTATACAAACACTTGTTGAACTGTAGGTAATGTGCCCGCGAATCATCTGAGGGTCTTGTTAGAAATAGGCTCTGATTCAGCAGGTGTGGAGCAAGGCCCGAGATTCCGCATTCCTGGCCAGCTCCTGTGTGATGCCGACGCTACCAGTGTGTAGACCACACTTTGAGCATCAAGGTTCTGTGCGGTTTCCTCAGATCTAACCGTTAGTTCGCCAGGTTTCCCTTCGGCTCTATCGAATCTGCCGTTTAACCTATCCACTGAGTTTGTAACTTTAAATTCAATAATAATACTTTTTATTTCTAGAAGTTCTCTTTGATTGCTTTCAAAAGTGGTCGGTTCTTTTTCAAAGTGCTTTGTTCTTTCATTAGAATTTTTACTCATTTACCTTAATAATAAATTGGAATTTATTTTATGGTATGTTTTAGGTTCTCTTAGCTGCAGTTTTTGGAGGGCTAATTCTGCTATTTCTTGTGTCTGCTGGTGCTCCTTCCTGGTAGTTTGTATCTTTGGGTTGTGAAAGTATCCCTGTGATTGTTCTCCACTTCTACCCGCCAGTGCTCCAAGGGCTGAGTGATCCTGGATCAGTATTCATGTTAGTTTCTCCACTTGCTGGCTACTATAAATCTAGACACCTACCTGATGTTACACTTTGCTAGACACCTTATTTCTTTCCTTCTAAAGGGCCCTGGACAAGGCCCATCCTTGTTACTTTCTAGAAGGCAGAATATTTCCAGTCTTTCCAGTCAGTTCCTCTTCCTCTCTTTGGCTTGAAGCTGTTGCTTTTCCCCTGTGCCAAAATGTGGCCCTAAAAAGCCACTCTTTTAGACTTTCCTGTGCTATTTAACTGACTACCGGTTTAGAGGTTTACATCCCTCTCTTTTCTCTGTGCTGTGAATATCTCATCTGTAACCAGCTAGTGTATTTCACATTGACTTCTCCTTCCTTTTAACTTGAAGATTGCCCGTTTTCCTAATCTCGACCACATTAAGCTAGCTTTGAGCATGACAGAGTTTTATAGACAAATCTTATTTTATAGTATAAGATTTCAAAATTGTAATTATTTCACTGAGGGTGGCTTGTATCCCTCTATTAATCATATTCCTCACTCAGAAATGGAATTCTAGGCCGGGCGCGGTGGCTCATGCCTATAATCCTAGCTCTCTGGGAGGCCGAGGTAGGCGGATCATTTGAGCTCAGGAGTTCGAGACCAGCCTGAGCAAGAGCGAGACCCCATCTCTACTATAAATGGAAAGAAATTAATTGGCCAACTAATATATATATATAAAAAAAATTAGCCGGGCATGGTGGCGCATGCCTGTAGTCCCAGCTACTTGGGAGGCTGAGGCAGGAGGATCACTTGAGCCCAGGAGTTTGAGGTTGCTGTGAGCTAGGCTAATGCCACAGCACTCACTCTAGCCTGGGCAATAAAGTGAGATTCTGTCTCAAAAAAAAAAAAAAAAAAAAAATGGAATTCTATTTTGGTCTCCTAAAGGTACATTAGTATATAGTGGAAAGGGAATTAAAGTTCTGCTTGGAATTAAATAATATGATATGATTAACACAAACATCCACCTGGACGTGTCTGTGTCTTGCACAGGAAAGAAAGGGTGTTCAGTACAGATTCTGCTGTGTCTCACTAGCGCTCAATAACTGCAAGATCTGTTATAAATGTGCACCTCATATGAGCAATAACAATAATAGCAGGTAATCTTTGTAGGGTATTTACTGTATGCTAAGAACTGTGCTAAACACTTTATATAGATGATTTAAATCTCACAACAGCCCTTTGAGATAGTTACTCCTGTGTTGAAACTAAGGTTCAAAGATGTTAAGTAACTTTTTCAGGGTCACAGAACTGGCACATGGTGGAGCTGGGATTGAATTAAGTCAGATTCCAGAGCATGTGTCCTTAACCACTTTGCCTCCAGATTAATATCATCTGCAAATCTCTCTCCATAAATTTCCTGTCTTTATCTGAGTTTCCTTATTTGGGGTGGAAAATTTCTCTTTTTGATCCTTATAAAATGAAATTTTCATTAAAATTTTTTTTTTGCTATTAAAATAGGTATTAGGTAATTGAAATCTGATTGGATTTGAGCCTATGTTGATGGAAGTATGCATCGGTTGTGGGCTGAAGTGTTCAATCTAATTTTTCTTTCCATCAGCTAATTTTTAAAGTATTAAGCAAGTACATTCTGACATGAACAGGGAAGATTTAAATCCTCTTGAGAGGTTGGAGGTGTTAATTTTCTGGTAGTGCACATTTTACATTTTCGATCTTCCTCATTCTCCTGCCTCATCTTAATGCACCTGAAGCTCTGAGAATGTTCTTTTGCACTTCCCGGGAGCAGCCAGACCTCTGGCTTCATTTCTTCTCCCCTCCACATCCCTTCACCGCTCCCTTGTCATTTCTACCGCTTTGGATGTTGTCGTCATTGGGGAACTTTGGAAACAGCCAGATTTTTGGGAGTCTCTCAGCAGAAAACAGATTGTGTCTGCTGTGTCTCTGGCACACGGCTTCGTCCAGCAAACGAGGAGTTAAACAAGAGATCTGGGCTGTGAAGAGCTGTGACAACTGTCCTAGGGGGAGCTCTAGCGAGCCCTGGCGGGCAGTGACTCACGCTGCTCTGTCACTTCAGTCGGCATTGGCGGCCAGGTGGGGTTACAGCCAGAGCACGCAGGAGCGGACAGCAGCATGCAGCCTGCACTGCGGGGCATGTGATGCTCGCCTTGCAGGCTCGCCAGCTCACCCCGGCCGGCGCCACGGACGCCTCAGCCCATAGCCATGGTAACGCTTCTGGCCGGCGACACTCCCAGGATCCTAGCACGATGGGCAGCCTCCTGGTGACTGATGGACGAGTGTCCACCTCCCTGACTGAGAGAGCTTAGTAAGTCAGCAGGAAGCGAAGAGGATGTAATACACCCCTGGCCAGGAGTCATGCCGTAAGGAGGTAGGAACCGTGCCGCATACGTCCAGCTGCGCGTTCTCACTGTAAATGACCAGGAGGAACTTTATTTGGCTGGTGTTTCATTATGCTGGTTAAACTGCAGTGGATCCAGGGGGCTTGATTGCGGTGGGAAGGATGGATAATGAACTAAAAAAAAAAGTGGTCGATAAGATCTTGGAGTAGACTTGTCCGGATATGAATGAACTAGACTGCAGTGGTATCCTAACATGAGTTCCAGAACCTCACAAACCCTCTTTCTTCCTCTCATTCCGGTTAATCCACAAAATGTAGAAGTTCCATCTTATTTCAGTGATTAGCACTAAATATTAATAATTTAGACCTGTCTGGAATAGAGAAATACATAGGTTTAGGTCATCTGGCATCCTGGCACTAAGCAGGCAGGGTGCTCTGTAGAAGCCTTCTGGAAACATCCGATCGAGTGGCTTGCCCGGATGAATTCCCCAAGTGCTCTCGTTGGACCAAATGACCTGTTCGAGTTTATCCTTCAGTTTACCCCAGGCAGGAAGGCAGCCTGTCTGCGGGTTGGTGGCCATGTTGGCAGAGAAGGGGTTAATCTCTTGTTGCTGTAGGAGCTGAGGCTGAGGCTGGATTGAAAGCAGGCGCTGCAGTGCCATCGCCAGCGCTGAAGGAGTAAGACGATCTGATCTTCTCTGCAACACTGTTGAATCCTGGCTGAATTTTTTTTCTCCCCCTCTTTTCTTGTTTTTCTTTAACCAGCTCCTCCCCCCTTCGTTCCCACCCTCAAGTCTGACGATGACACCTCCAATTTTGATGAACCAGAGAAGAATTCGTGGGTTTCATCCTCTTCATGCCAGCTGAGCCCCTCGGGTTTCTCAGGCGAAGAACTGCCGTTTGTGGGGTTTTCGTACAGCAAGGCACTGGGGATTCTTGGCAGATCTGAGTAAGTGAAAATGTGACTTTCTGAGCGACCTGCGTTGGTGCAAGGCACACAGAGCCAAAGGTGTTGGTGGCGGTGGAGGGGTGGGGTGGGGGGTGCAGTGGAGGGAAGCTGCTCTTCAGCCTGCGTTTGAAAAGCAGTCTTCTACCTGTTTGGGCTTTCAGGGGTGGAGGGCAGACTGTTAACATTCTCATTTTGCAGCACGTAGGGTACCTGTTCCTGTCGTGGCATCATGATTGGGTACTTTGGGTTAGTTTTTCAGTCTTTGGTCTTCGTTAGAGGGGAGGAGAGAGGGGGAGATTTTTAGCAGTGCAGATCCTCGGTCGAAGGAGAAATGTGCAGGAGTCAAGATGAGCTGTCCATCTCTTTATCCATCTATGTATCTGTCTCTCAAGTGGGCGGATGGGGGTTGCTATCTTGGCTGCGTTGAAAGAATCCTAAAAACCGTGTCTCATAAGCTAAAGGTTTCCCGATGGGTTTAACTGAGCTGCAAGTGGCTGAACCAGAGCTCTAGCAGAGAGATGGTGCTCGGCTGCTCTCCAAGTATGCTGCAAGATCAGAGATCTGGCAGCTGAGCCTCTCTGAGCTGGTAGAGCGCTGGCGGCCAGAGAAAGCCCCGTTACCGTGAGCCACCAGGAGGGAGTATGATGTAGCCGAGTCATTGATTCACAGAAACTGGGCTTCACGGGGGAAAAAAAAAAACCCAAACCACAAATCAAACCAGGAGACTAGAAAATGGAAATAGAAATATTACTGTAAACCTCTTGACCTGGTAGGTGTTTCTCCATTCTTACAAAAGCTATTGCAAAATGCATTAGCGTGGCACTTGGTATTAGAGAGTCCCGGCTTCCAGGAGCCTCCTGAAATTTCTGCTAAATGCAGTGGCCTCTATGGGAGTTCAGTACCTTGCTTTATTCTCTCATGATATGATGACATTCTATTTTCAGAGGAGAGAGTTCCCCGGGAAGGTATTGAACTGGCGATGTTATTCCCCAGGCGCCCGGCTCCTGCACTTGGAGGCTCTTGGGGTAATTAGTTTCTGCCCACTTAGGAGATGAACAGAATTTGATTTTCTCTTTGACAGCACTTATTCCCTGTTTGTTGTGCTTGTAGTTTAGATATTGATTTGAAGGGGTGTTGTGTTGGTTCTTGGATGATGTCTCCCCAAGGGTGCTATTTTGACAGTAACGTTCTCGAAAAGGTATCAGACTACTGTGGACAGCGGGGCATTTGATATGAAATAGTATTGTGGGCTGTGATTGAATTTGAGAGAGGTTTTTATGGCGAAGGATGTTGAGGTGGGCTTTTTTATTCCCTCCCTGGGGACCCGGTTTAAAATTGGGATTGGATTTTGGTAGTGTTGGATGTGTGTGGTAGTATCTTTACGGCTGGTTTGCTCCCCAACCCTAAAGCAAAGCTGGATGGTGGTAGGAGGGCAGAAAGGTAACTAGCTGTTGAATGTGGCGTCAGAGGGATTTGAAATGGCCCAGCAGGGCGGGGAGGTTTTGCCTTGGCATCAAAGAGCAGGACAGAAGTGGAGGCCTGATATTTAAGGATGCCTGGTTAGTGGGCAGCGTAACCTTGACACACTCAGCACACTGAAGGTCACAGATCGGACTGGAAGGAGAGGTGTACGGAGTTCTAGTTCTGGTTAGCAGTTGGCCAGTTGGGTCAGAATGAAATCTCACTTAGGGTGTTAATCAGTGATCTGAAAGACCAGGGAGGACTCGGGGGAGTTAGATTTCAGGAGAAAAAGCAGAATGATGGGGAAGATCTTAGGCATTGCAATTAATCTGAAGCAGTGTGTGATTAATTGCTTATTTTACAGGAAGACTCTAATTGCATCTTTCTGCTTCTCACATAAAGCTCAGTTAAGGGAGCTTTCTGACAGGGGCATCTCAGTATTAAGGCCCAGGCACACGATAAATATTTGTTGATTTAATTTACTCATGATCCTTTCCCTGGAATGTGTTTATATTGCTTACTATATTTGAAGATTTGCTATTTCACCTTTGGTAGTTTAAGCTATATCTCTAGAGCATAAAATGAGCTTCTGTTCATTCCCCAACAGAATGTTTAATAAGATTCTCATAAAAAAAAAGGTCAATGAAATAAAACCATATATTTCTTATTTGGAAGATGACTTCAGAGTATTCCCATCTTTGGGAAACTTTAATGTCTTTTCCATGGCAATTTGGGGTTGGAATCAGAAAGATTTTCTTTCATTTCTCATCTTGTTATGTGATTTTGCCGTTGGACTTGGTTACTGTTCCAGGGCTGCCCTGTGGGTGAAACCCACGCATCATTTTAGAAATTCACTCCACCTGTTGGATGTAGGTGACCCTGAACGTGTTGGATTATGATGAATTAGAAATCCAGTAAAAGAGATGCAAGGATGAAATTACTTAGCTCCTGCAGTTGTACTGACATATAATTAGAAAAGTCATTTGGAGAGGGGACGCATTTTCTGGGGCTGGGGATACTATCCTTTGTCACCAGTGACCCTGTGTTTCTTCCTGAGTTCCTTGTTCTCTCCTCCCTGTTTTCAGCATTCCAGGTTTTTATTTACGCACATTGATTACCTGTGCTGTTACTCATTCTTCACACCACCGAGGAAATTGCAGATGCTGCCGTACTGTGCTAGGTAAATTGACCCTGGATTTGTTACTGTTGAATTGAATGAAATGTTCAGAAGTGGAGCTGAATGAATGAGGAATTTTCATGAAGACTTTGGCAGTGAGAATGATGTAAATTCTGGATCCTTATTTTGGGACCCCAGACTATTTTTAAGCCAGCCATTGAATGCATCATTGTTTTAGGTTTAGCAAGAATTTTGATCACAGCATTTCAATGGCTGAGGCGTAGTGGGAGTTTCTTGCAGTTTGAATTGGTAGGAGCAGGAGAGATTCTAGAGAACTAGGTTCAGTTGCCTATGGAGCTAGATGGGGTCATTAGTTTTGGAGATTGAGTATCTGTCTGGTGTCTCTTTTCCTTTTTAACCAACAATAATCCAAACCAAATCCCCAAGCTCTGAATGTCTCATGTTCCTCTGAGCCTCTGTTTGTTTGTACTTTAGAATAGTAGGGTAGTAACAGAAATTAGTGTGTTAAAGGTTTAAAAATAAAACAGATCCCAGCTCTCTTCCCTCCCTTGTCAGCATGGGGTACATTTCTTTAGGTCCTTCCTCCTTCCTCCTAGATCGAGATATTGCCTCATTTAAGCTTTTGTTGAAACAGCACATTTCTGCAAACTGTCAGTATAAACTCTAGAAGGTAAAAACCAGTTGGTTTTGTGTTTTGTGTTAGTTTTATACATGCTGGTTGTATGCTTTTGGAGAAGTTGGGAATTTTAGAGGGTGAGCAGTGGGATCTAGGTGAGACTGGACTTTATGGGATGATGGTGTCTGGGTAGATGGTTTTTAGGAAGGGGGTTTCTTTCTTCCTTTTGACTCAGGGCTTTTTCCTTTCCTTTTGGGTGGATCTGAAAATGCAGGAATGGAGCCAACCAGTCAGACACTGTGGAGGATTGAAGAGTGGCTGCTGCCACTGCCTTCCTAAATTTTCAGAGAATGCGTTTTTGGTGCCACTTCCTTGCTCTGTTGTGGATTCTTGCATGTTAGTTTCCCTCAAGTGCAAAGTGGGGTGACAGTGATACTTTTCTCCTAGGACTATAGGGAAGCTTAAATGAAACCTAAGACACTTGGTCTAGTACTCAGCACTTGGAAAAACCTCAATAAACATTCACTGTTACTGTTTTTGTTATTACTAATACTCTAGTCTGCATATGTGTAGTGTCCTTTTGTACATGCCAGAAGGATATGGGAAGGACTCAGCAATAATTAGGTGGTCCAAAGTCATGCTGGACCCGAAACCCAGTCTCCCTGGCCTTGGGAATTTTCTGCTAGAGATGCTTAAATGTCCTGACCAACCATGAAGGTTAATATGTGGTTGCCAAATACCTGTTGGTAAAAGGTGATGGGGAGAAGTGGCTTGGGGGACAGAATTAGAAGGTCCAATCTCAGAACGGGTACCTTCCCATGCTCAGTTGAGCAAGTCAAAGCAGGTATGTTGTAGCAACCAGAGAACACAAAGGAAACACCTTTGCTACAGAGTATCGTGGTACAAATTGGACATCTCACTGTTTTAGAGTCAGGAGATTAGAGCAAAATCTAGCAGGGGACACTTCATGGGGAATGCCCAGGTGAAATTACATCGATGATCTTCCTTGGAATGTCTGCCCATCCTCCTAAGTAGACAGTGATCTCAAGGGTACGGCCGGGTCTTACTCATCCTGGTTTTTCTGGAGCGTAGGACACGGTAGGCCCTCAGTAAATATGTGTGTGGGACTGGGCTTCTAAGCATACTAATGGAAAGTAAAATATTTGGGTCAGCTTTTTAAAATACAATGAATTTGGATTGCCGGAGAGGAAGGTGGAAGGAATTTCAGGTGGGCAGAGTGATAACAACAGCTCATCCTTACAGAGCACCAACTCTGTACCCGGCTCTGTTCCAAGCACTATGCACAGATTAACTCATTTAAATTGCACAACAGCCCAAGAAGAAGGTACCGCCACCACTCTCATTTTACATGTGAGGAAACTGAGGCACAGAGAAATTAAGCAGCTTGCTTAAGGTCACGTAGCTCTGAGTGGTTCCAGGCTTGGTGCAGAGTTGGTGCCTTGTAAGGGTGAGCTTATCATTCTGTCTACTTGATCCCAGGCAACGTGGCTCCAGGGTCTCTTAGCCACAAGCTCTGCTGCTAAGTATAAACACCACAGGCAGGAGGAATTAGGAAATTTGTGTGGGGTGCGCAGGTTCACATGCCTGTCAGAGGTGGAGGCCCATTGTGTGGAGTGACAAGCAATGATCGGGTCAGGGTAGGATAAGAGCTGACAGGTCTGAATGCTGGGTTTTGTTTTCAGTCTCTGTGAGTTTATTGAGTAGATAGATTGCATAGCTCTTGAATTTCTCTGATTTCTTCCTCTTCTCCTCTATTAACAGATACTCTTACCTGGTGTGTTCGTGTGTGTGTGTCCCTGCACACATACATAAACCCCACATATATATGTTCTCTGCCTGGGGGTTCTTATTTGCGAAAGCGTAAGCTCAGTGAGGACAGGCAACTACGTTGACCTTATTCTCCACCATATCATACAAGTTGCTCAGTAAGCATTTGGTGAATTGATCAGAATCCTTTTTAATTCTGCAACTCTTAATTTGTTGATGACTCTAAGATATGTATCTACTGAAATCTATCTTTGATACTTGCAGTTGCTTCCTGTCTGTCCTGAGATGGCTTGTGCTAGTGGAAAAGGTCCTGAACTCACCAGTTAGTCTCATTTCCTTTTTACCGAAATACTTGGAGTTTGGAGGCTCTTCCCTTAAAAATCATTTTCTTTTCCAAATCTGGCCAAAAGCTCGTCGTCATTGTGCTTGACACCCAGATCCCTGCTGAAAAGAGTCTCGTCTGTGACTTGAGTTTTTTAAATAGTCAGCAACAATAGCAGCATCTTCCCCGGTACGCAAAGGCATGCACCTGTCGTATTTCCCAAATAAGCTTAAAAAGCTAAACCAGCTTCTGCCCGTGGTTACGGCCCTCAAGTGCCTTGTGGTGTTTCCGTTCCACCGTCACCTGGGTCAGATGTTTAACACTTGCCTCTGTGTGTTGTGTTGGGTTTTTTCCTTTCCTCTTGCTCATTCAATTTCTTCTTTCTCTTAGTCAAGCACAGCTTGTTCTCCTTGCCTTATTCTGTTCTCTATTTAGACTGTGCGTGCCTGCCTCGCAGCCCTGGCAGGGCCATTCTACCGCCTTCTCATTTGTCTTAAAGATACCTTGAGGAAATCTAATCCAGACAATCCTAGCCCAGTCCTGAAGATCAGGCTCCAGAAGATCTGTCAAGTGTGTTTTTTACTGGCCTACACATGCTAATTTGCATGGTTGCCTGGGATCCCTTAAGAAGACAGTCATTGACTAAATGGCGCTACATGTTCCCGAGCTCTGTGCCAGTTTGGCAACTCTTCCTTTGCCTAAGTGAATTTCTCTCAGTTGTCTCTGCTTTGTTTGCCATCCACCTCTTGACCTCTCTCTGACAGACTTCCTGAAAGAGTAGCCTACACTCAGTGCCGGCAACACTACTGAAATGACTGTCTCAGAAGCCACTGATTACTACCCCCAACCACCAAATCTAGTGATTTCTACCATGTGATTCCATTAATGATCACATTTCTTCTGGAAAATGTTCTACTTTCTTCTTTTTTGTGTTATGAACTCTTGGTTTTCCTCTTGCCTCTTTAACTGCCATTCTCACTCTTTTGTGGCTACCATGTTTGTTTCAGGCCCTAGAAGTGCACGCACCATCCCCTAAAGTTCCATCCTCAGTTCTCTTTCTAGTTGGTTCCTGGTGATCTCATTCAGTTCCTTGACCTTCTCTCTCACTTCCCCATGGCCTTCCCCCTATGTGTTCTGTGTTCATCATCACCGGGGTGTTTTACCAGTTTCTCACCATGCCATCCTCTGTTCCCTCCCAACATAGACAGACCCACTTGCTCACTCAGTAAGCCTCTAGGTGCTAGTTTGGCTTCCTTTATGTAAGAAACTACCACTTTCCCTACCCTTGTAGGCAAGAGAACTGAGTCATCATAAACTCTTTCCTACCTCCCCCGCCATCCCATCAATTGCCAAGTCCTCCAAGTTGTGCCTCTGGGATGACACTGGCATCCATGCCCACCTTTCTGTTCTCACTGTCACCCATCATGGACTCTCACCTGGACAACTGCAGTAGCCTCCTCATTGATACTTTGCCTCCATTTTTCCTGGCTGTGAGCCATTCTCCACGTAAGGTGGAATTCTTCCAAAGCATAGGTTGGATGATGTCATTTGCCTCTTTAGACCTTCAACAACATCCTTGTGTGCACAGATTTAATGGCCACCCCTACACTTGGTATTCAGTCCTGGTATGTCAAGCCCCCAGCCTGCCTGTTCATTCATACCTCCTCCTTGTCTCCATCTCAGTAGCAGTTGTTTGGCCAAGCTGCCCAAGGACATCATGTTTTCCTTCTTTTGTCTGAGATAGTGCCTTGCCCCTGACAGATCTTCACTGAACATTTATTGAATTGAGTTAGACTAAAGTGGCCAGGGGTTGTGGTAATTCCATCTGCATCATTTATGCAACTGCAAATGGAAGCAGTTGTCTATTGAGCACTTCCCTTATGCCAGAACTATGCTGAGTATTTTTCATGCATCATCTTATTAGGTCCTAACTATCTCACCATAACTCTATGAGGTAGCTGGTGTTATCCCCTTTACAGATAAGGAGTCTGAGGCTCAGCATGGTTAAATTATTTTCCCGAGGTCCTGCAAGTGGAACAGATCTAAGACTTGGACCCATATCTATTGCCTCTGGACCACTATGCTACCTACCCTGTCTCTGATAGCCATGACTTTGCTAGATTATGAAGGACCTATGGGCTTGTCTATAATAAAGCTGGCTTTACTGAGAAGCCACTCTGCACCAGGCACCATATTCTAAGTGCCTGACAAGCATTCTCATTCAGTCCCAACAACAATTCATTATTTTACGAGTAAGGAAGGTGACGATCACAAAGCTTTGGTTACTTCTTAAGTTCACACAGCTCGCATGCGGCAGAGGATGCCCAACTTTTCCAGCTTTAGCTTTAGAACTGATATGAGCATTCTTTATTTTTTGAGACAAACTGTAGCATACTCATTAAAAGTCTGGGCTTTGCAGGAGTTCGAAGTTGCAGTGAGCTATGATGGTGCCACTGCACTCCAGCCTGGGCAACAGAGTGAGGCCCTGTCTCTGGGGGAGGGGGAGAAGTCTTTGCTTTGGAGTCTGATTGACATAGGCTCAGATCTGGGCTCCACTCCTTGCTCGTATGAACAAGGCATTTATCTTCTTTCAGCCTCAATTGCCTCATCTTTAATGTGGAGGATATAATAGTGCCTGTCTGGTAGGTTTGCTGTGAGGACATGTAGAGCACTTAGTGTTAGCGCCAGGAGCACAGGGAGTGTTCCTTTCCTATTTGTTATTGTTATTTAGGTGTGAGGATGGGTGTGGGGTGTTTTCCACTCTCTTTTTCTCCCTGCTTCTACTTTATAAAGATATCTTGCTGGTTTCTGCCCATTGAGAGACTCCAGCTCACACGTGGGGTGCCTGACAGATGTCCTAATATCTCCATCCAATTTTTCACTCTGAATGGAGTCCGTGATGTCAGTTAAACCTGCATTTTCCATAAAATGCTCTCCAGGCTTCTGGTAGGATCCAAATCCAGTAGGAACTGTGCATGTGCCTAACCTAGATGTGACACGCTCCCACCCACCAAGTGCCTGAGTGTCCCTTGCATGGGTGAGTATGTGTGTGTCACCATGACCTTCCTGCTCTAGAACCAATGCTGGGCATCTCTGGTACAGGCACTGAAAAGCTTTTTCGTGCCAGCATTAGTGCAATGCACCTCTCATTTGGGATTCCTTTGTCCCACTGTGACCTTTAAACTGTGGCTGCCTGGGGCACAGAAGTGCTGGGACTCCATTCATTCATTCACTCATTCATTTATTCACTGAACAAACATATTGTTCTAGGCCTTTGACACAACTATGAACAAGACATATAAGATCCCTGCCCTCATGAAGCTAGCATTTTGTGGGGAGAGACAGAAGATAAATAACTATTGTACACAAATGAGGTGATTTCTGATGGTGGTCAGGGCTCTGAAGAAATCAGAAGCAGGATGGGGACTGACTGCGGGTGGCCACTTTAGATCGAGTGCCCAGGGAACGCCTCCCTGAGTTGAGCATGAGCTTTTGTTCAAGAAGGTCGTGTCACTTCCCAAGGTGACACATCTTGCAAGTCCACTCTGAGCACCTAGGAGGTCCTAGGGCTGTTCTAGAATCTGGGATATAGCAGTGAATACAAGACAGACAGGAATCCCTGTTCTCATGGAGCTCACATTCTGGTGGGGTAGACATTCATTCATTCACCCATTCATTTATTCCTTCAAATATTTGATAGCCTACTATGTGCCAAGCACTTTCTAGGCACTGGAGATGTAATACGAAGAGGCAAAAATCCCTGGCCCACATAGAATGCATTCCATCAGGATGATAATAAAGAGCCAGTTATCAAAGGTAAGTGGGAAGAGTATTCCAGGCACAGGGGAAAAGGGCAAAGGCCCCGAGGCTAGGATTGGCCTGTGGATGCCCAGTGAACAGGAGCACATCTGGGCAGCCAAAGCTTCAGGGTGCACAGAGGACATGGTCTGAGTTGAGGTTGGCAGAGACTTTAGGTTTGGATTTTGCTCTAATTGCACTGAGTAGGAAGCTTTTTGCAGGATTTTGAGTAGGGACATGGAATAGTTGGCTCTCATTTTATAAAGGGTCCCTTTGACCATCATGTAGAGGGTAGATAGTAGAGGGACAAGAGGGGATTCAGGGAGGTAAGTTAGGTTTCTGTGTGCAAGAGACAAACATACGACAGCAAAATTAACCTGCAAAGCTAGGCACCTGCTTACAGGTGGGAACTGCATTAGAAAGTCATGTGAGTAGCTATGCTCTTAATTATAGCAGGATTTTTGATAAATGATTCTTGATCTACATGTTAATCACCACAAAGCAAAGGCTCTAATTCACCTGGAGACCACTGCTGGTTGTGTGTATGTATGTGTGTGTAAGTATGTGTGTGAGGGCGTGTGTGTACGATGCCCCAAAGCTAGACAGACTCTGCCACTCTTTAGGGAACAGTGTTCTTGATATTAATATTTCCAAGTGCTCATGGTGGGCACCACTGCGTATTTTAAAATGGGTTTATAAAATTAGTTCACAAATTTCAGAATGCTCAATCTTAAAAGCCAATATATTTTTGGTAACAGAATGCTGATGAGTTTTTTATTTTTTGCACCATATTACATCCTGCAGTTGCATGTATTTTTAGTCCCGTTGGCCACAATTAAGGTGGGGCCCTTAGCTGAGCTAATTTTGATTTCCCTCATTTTAGCTTCAAGTACCCATTCCTGGTTATCCTGAGAATATCTGGGATTTGTGATCTGTGGTTTGGTGCCATATTTTATAGACATAGGGTCCTCTTCCTAAGGGAGTAAATGGGTGGCTTGGTGCTTAAGCATGATCTTAATCATTACGGTAGTAATTAGAGAGTACTCAACACGTAAACTTGCTTGTGGGATGGAAATAAACGTTGCATCCTCTTTTAATAAGAAGTTCTCTATCTATAGCCCTAGGAGGGGATTGTTTTTGAGTTATGTGATTTGTTTATGGGCATATCATTGGGAAAAACTGTATTTTATCATTTTCACTTAAATTTTAAGGTTACGTGTAAAGCAATTTTTAGGTCCCATCTAATACATTTTAAGAAAACATGTCTTCCTGCCACAGTGGCAGTGACCAAGTCTGCCCTTCCCTCTGTGTCATGTACCATTACTTCTATTAATACTCTTCGGGTCTCTATAATTATAAAACAGATGTGTATATCAGGAAGAGATGCTGATTTCAGAGTAAATTTTTTCTAGAAAATAGAAGCTGGGAAAAAAAAAGGAAAACCCAAACTTGGCTTCGTGCTCGGAGAGACAGCACTGGTGTGTGTGGGCGGTGGCTGAGTGCACCCGCTGCTCAGAAGTGCCTTTTCTCTCCATGGGGATAACTGGCTGTGTATCCGAGATGTGGCCAGGAGTAGGCAAGCAACGTGTGGGCAGGCTGCATGTTCTTTTATTATTAGCATCCTCGTTGTACTGCTTCTCATCGAGCCTGAACTGGACTAGGCCTCTAATATCTGCCCTGTTTTCCATTTAATTGCCCTCCGGAGCTACCAAGCAAGGGACGGAGAGTTGCTCTTGTGTGTGCGTTGAGCTGTTTCTGGGTTGGCTGAAGACCAGCGTGGCATGTGGGTATGCTTGGGTACCTAGGGTTCTCCTGGGCTCAGGCTGGGAGCTGGCCTCTTAGCTCTGACAGCAGCCAGTCATGGATGCAGGTCACCTTCCCTTGCAGGATCCATTCTCTCTCTCCTCTGTGACCTTGTGCCTGAGCTTCTGCAGCACTTTTCTTGAGTGGTTCCCAGGCCATCCTGCCAAGTAGCAGCAGATATGACTCTGCTTTGAACCCCCAGCTCTACTGGACCAGCGTGTACCCCCAAATCATCATCATGTGGTAGGAGAATGTGGAGGGTATAGGGTAAGCTATGCCTTAGGCCCAGGGGCTACTAATACCCATCTCATAGGATTGTCGGGAGGAGTCAGGTAACCTGTGAAGCACTAAGCACAGTGCCTGGCACATAGTGAGTGCTCCACAAATGGCACTCTTACTGATGACAAAGGTAGTGTCATAACTCTCTCCTAGAGTGTTACTTCCTTGAGGCCAGGAATGGTAGCTTCCTTTACTTTATAGTCTCTATGGCAGGGTTTCTCAACTCAGCACTGTTGACAGTTGGGGCTGGATAATTCTTGCTGTGGGGACTGTCCTGTGGATTGTAGGATGCTGAGTAACATCCCTGGCCTCTACCCATTAGATGTTAATAGCACCCTCATCCACACTCATGAAAATCAGAAGTCTGTAGACTAGGCGTCCTCAAACTACGGCCCGTGGGCCACATGCAGGTGTTTTTGCCCATTTGTTTTTTTACTTCAAAGTAAGATATGTGCCGTGTGCACAGGAATTTGTTCATAGTTTTTTTTAAACTATAGTCCGGCCCTCCAATGGTCTGAGGGACAGTGAACTGGCCTCCTGTTTAAAAGTTTGAGGATCCCTGCTAGACATTGCCAAAGGTCTCCAGTGTGGGGGAAGGGGCAAAATTGCACCTGGTTGAGAACCACTGGTCGATGGGTACCTCTTATGGAGATCACAAGGCTTTTATATTCTTCTTTTTATATTCATTCTCTCTCTCTCTCTCACATTTCTAGAAGGTGGTCAAAAAATATTTGTTGCAGTTTGAGAATTTTGAGAACAAAGGAAAAATCTTGGAAGACTCCGTAGTTAGCAGGTAGACTATGGCCCGTTCCAGGGTCGACAGAAATTCATAATTAGATATTTCTTTACTGTAATTCTGCACCCTGTTGCCCCTATCTTTAGAGTTCCAACCAGTTAACAGGAGCTTTTGCAAACTTTCCTTAAAGCAATGATTGTATCGGCTCTTTAAATAATACCATGCTTGATGAAAGGGTACTTTTTGGGGTGATTTTAGACTAGCAGGTTTGCTGCTTGAAGAGGGACAGGGCTTTATTTGTTAATAATCTGGTGGCTCTCAGGCCAGGCTTGGATCAAACCTCTCAAGCTATGATTTACATTATGGGCAATTCGAGAAAAATGCTAATAATTTGCTGTTGCTGTGTAAGGCAGAAGGATGGCTAATGAAAACTTTAGAAAAAGAAAATAAATTGTGATATTTCAGAATGTCTGATGTGGGGGTGGGAGGAGATCTATGCACTCAAGAAATACATACTGAGAGCTTACCATTGGTGCTGGAGATTCAATTGTCCTGTGTCTACATGAAAAATGAATATAAATATTTTAAGTTGAGCCATGTATAGCTATAGCATGTTTCTTTTATAGAAATTCATGGAAATGGTATATTTTAATCGAAGTATTTATTATAATTGGTATCATTATCTGATACCTGTACATTGTCTTCAAATTCATAGCCCACCATGATTAACTTCAAAATTGAGTTCCTGCTCAAAGAGCTACCAAAAGGCACCAGTACCAAATGGCCTGGCCAAGATGCTTTGTGGCACTAAATGTTGGGAATAGTCATACTATGAGTTTTAAATGCCTAGACCCTAAGTCACAGCACTTTCTTCTGATTAGCACCATGTTTCTCGATCCTGTCTGTGTATTACAGTTATTCTGGAGCTTAATACAAATGGTTTGTCTCTGATTTAATTGGCTGGGTTGGACTCTGCACATTATTTTGTAAAAGGTCTCCAGGTGATTCTTTTATTTATTTTTTGGAGACAGAGTCTTGCTCTCTCGCCTGGGCTGGAGTAGTACAGTGGTGTCATCATAACTCACTGCAACCTCAAACTCCTGGGCTTAAATGATCCTCCCCCTAATAGCTGGGACTACAGGTACACGCCACCATGCCTGGCTAAGTTTTCTATTTTTAGTAGAGACGGGGTCTTGCTTTTGCTCTGGCTGGTCTCAAACTCCTGAGCTCAAGCAGTCCTCCTGCCTTGGCCTCCCAGAGTGCTAGGATTACAGGCATGAGCCACCATGCCTGGCCCTCTAGGTGATTCTAATGTGCAACTGGGTTGAGGACTAGGGAATTTACGGAAAGCTGCAATATGACCTTTCTCCTCTACCCTCCAGCGTCACCCTCTAATCCTATTATTGTTTATGGGATTGTTTCTACAAGCCCAATTTAGTTACAGCATTCTTACCATAGCCTTTTTAAGATGTGATTTTTATTTATTCTAAACAAAAATGATTTCTTGAGCACCTTCATTTTGAAGAGCTCTTAATTGCTGTACTTAGAACTTCTAAACAGTGAGCGTTTGTCAAGCATCAGAATAGCAGAATGAAGGGGTTGGACCTGGGGTGACAAGGAGTGTCGTCGCATCAGCTCCTGAGAGTGCCTCGGGTGGGGGCTGCACATCTCCTCGATTCTGGGCCTCATTAATGACCTAGAAATGCCCGTGTGTGTGTGTGTGTGTGTGTGTGTGTGTGAATAAGCAATGAGTTTTGTGCCCACAGCAGTGCACTTTAAACATTCAGCCCTGCTGGAGCCTGCTTTCCACGTGTCATCATGTTCTCCGAGCCACAGCCCACCCACCCCACCATCACACACCCGTGTAATCGTTCTTTTAAAAGGGTGCTAAGTTTCATGCTCTGGCACAAAGAGCTGTGGCCTGTGTGGTCATCCCTGACGCATGTCATGCCTGTGACTTCGTGACATGTGGGTGACTCTTGATTATTGAAGGATTGGGGACCATCCCTCCCTCCTTGGGTGGTTTGGGTCTTGTTCTCTAACCCACCTACCAAAGTGCAGTTAGGAATAAAGGAGATAGCAAAGGAAACTCAAGGCCATGGCAAGCGATCCATTTCATCTCATACAAAAAAATAAAGAAAGGAGAGAGAGAGAGAGAGAGAGAGAGAGAGAGAGAGAGAGAGAGAGAGAGAGTGTGTGTGTGAGTGAGTGTGTGTGTGTGTGTGTGTGTGTGTGTGTTGGCTAGATTGGGTAGAAAACAGTCTGGTGAGAGGTGTAGAACTTGGTTAAAATTTCTAGCCAAAAATGAGATTTTTAACAAAGATTTATTTCTGGATTTCAATCCCTGTTGCCCATTTCTATGAATAATCAACATTTGTTTTAATGTGAATAATAGCACAGAGCAAATTCAGCCCTCTGAGTTTTGCCAACTGTTTTAGGCCTGTCAGGCATGTGCTATTTACAAAGTTGCATTTGGTAGTAATGATAGAAAGTGATAATGATAATAGTCACAGGTGACATTATTGAACCCTTGCAGTGTGTTAGGCACTGTGCTAATAAGGGCTTTACATATATTGTTTCATTTAATCCTAGTAAGAACTCTTTGAAGTAGGTTGGGGACTATCCCCATGTTACAGATGGGGAAACTGAGGTTCAGAGAGGTCCCACAGCTAGTGAGTTTCAGGGTCAGATTTTGAACAGAGGAGCATGACTCTGGGTGTTGACTCAACTGGCTGTCCTATAGTGTGAGTGTACAGAGCTGTCACTGGGGTACTGCAAGGCAGTACTATCATGCCAGCCCATGTCTTTGGCCAAGAGCTACAGGGAAAGAGGTGTTTTGCATTGCTGCAAGGAACTGACCTCTTTTAGGCAGAGAAGCTGTTTGAGGCAGCAGAAAGCAGAACTTTCACCTGCTGGTAAGACCTGAGAGCTCATTCACAAACAGCTCTTGTACCACTGTTACCAGGGCAACAGAGACAGGACTGTGGGGCAGTGGTGGGCCCTGCCTTGTTCCTCTGTGCGTGAGAACCTTTGCTGGCTGCCACTCTGGCCTTGCACAAATTTATTATCATACAGTTCTGGGGATTAGAAGTCGGCGATGAGTTTTACTGGGCTGAGATCAGGTAGACAAGGCTGCACTCTTGCTAGAGGATCTAGGGGAAAATCCGTTTCCTTGCCTTTTCCAGCATCTAGAGGTGGCCTGCATTCCTTGGCTCGTGGCTACTTCCTCAGTCTTCAAACCCTGAATGTCTTTGAAGGTGTAGTGTCTTCAGATCAATCTGACTCTGACCGCCCTGGCTTCCACGGTCACATCTCCTCCCCTCCTCTGCTTCCATCTTATAAGGACCCTTGTGAGGACATTGGACCCACCCAGATAATCCAGGATAATCTCCCCCACCCCAAGACCATTAACTTAATCACCACTGCAAAATCCCTTTTGCCATGTGTGGTGACATCATCCCAGCTTCCAAGGATTAGGACACGGGCATCTTTGCATAAGCATGTTTTTATAAATTGCATAGATGTTTTTATAAAATGAAACAGAACCAAACTGCCTGGCTTGGGGACCGAATAGACAATACTTTGACCAGTAGAGTAACTAACGACAGAGCTGTGTTAGCTCTGTCCTGCCTCAGGGTCTTTGCATCTGCTGTCTCCTCTCCGTGGAGTTTGTTTCCTTCCAGAACTTTCCATGGCCAGCACCTTATCCTTCGAGTCTGAGGTCAAATGCCACCTCCTTCGAGAAGCCTACCCTGATTACAGGGTGAAGAAAAACAGGCCCCTTGTCCCAGTTCCTCATACCACCCTGTTTCCTTCTTTCACAGAAGTTACCATTGTCTGCAGCCTTTTCTGTGTGTGTCTGCCTGATGCATTCTGTCTGCCCTCCATAGAAGGCGAGCTCCAGGAGGGCAGGGACCTTGTCTTGTTCTCTGCTGTGTGCCAGTGCTTGGATCAGTTTCTAGAACAGAGTGGGTGCATAGTACATATCATTCGAGTGTGTAAATGAAGCCATGTCAGGCAGGCACGGTGCCATGCATTTAATGCTCATGCTTTCCTGTGCAGTAAGTACTTTTCTTTTCATTCCACTTCATAAATTTGCAAACTGAGGCTCAGAGAGGCAGAATCACCACTAATCAGGTTAGTGGTGACTGAATTTACCTCCAGATCCACCTGCTCCCAGAGTCCTCACTGCCTTCCACCTCCCTGTTTCATGGCCTGGGCGTCCTTAGAAGCTGCCCAAGCCACCTTTGCTGGTGGCCACAGAACACTGGTGGGTCTGCGTCTCTGTTGCGGTTTTTGAATGCAGCTCCTCAGGCCCACCTGCTGGCCACCTTGACGTTGCTTTTCCTCTGTCTAGGTCTGTTGTTTCGGGTCTGGACTCCCCTGCCAAGACTAGCTCCATGGAAAAGAAACTTCTCATCAAAAGCAAAGAGCTACAAGACTCTCAGGACAAGTGTCACAAGGTATTTATCTCCGCAGCTGGCCTCCCTCCTTGCTCCAGGACCCTCCCGTCAATATATGCCAAGGGATCCGCCTGGGGCCGCTGTGGGCGCTGAGCCACCACATCCATAGAGAGCGAGGCGCTGTCTCCCTCGCTGAAGTCGCGCCTCCCGCCGCTCAAAGGGAGACGAATTCGGGCCTTGCTGTTGCCGTAAACCCTTTAAATCTAAACCAGAGGAGGCCCTGGATTTAAAACGGCCCGTGTCTCAGCATGACCCAGCCAGATGTCTGCTTCTTCCGGCAGGTGGCCTGGGTCCTCACCTGTGGCTGAGATGCATCCCATCTGCTTTGAGTGATGCGAAGTCTCTCTTCCTAGTCTTTTAAAACTCCTGCTTATGTCACTGCGGCCACTGTATTGATTATGTGCAACGTCTCTTAACATTCACTGTTCCTGCCCAGAGGCAACTCTCTGGAAACTAATAAAAGTCACTGCTTGCCTGGGACTCCTAAGAGTGCAGACGAATAAATATCTCCTTGCCCTGTCCTGGATTTGTCCTCTAGATCTTTGCAAGGAGATGGGGGGGATCAAGATGGATTTGGGATAAAATTAAAGTGACGTCTGCAAAAACAAAACAAAAACAAAATCCAAAAAGCAAACAGGTGAAAAATGATGATTGTGGCTTCCTTGCTAACTGGGTTAGAGAAGTGACCAAGTGTGAACCGGGACTTGAATGAGAGGAGTGACTTAGCATTTGGTGACTGTCCTTGCGAAGAACTGTGCGCTCCTGGGCGAAGAAACAATGGTATTTCCATCCCAACTTAACTTTTGGCAAATTGGCCCTAGCCCAGACCACCAGGTGGTTTCGGAGGCTACTTGAGATTTGATTGCGCCTAATGAACCTCCACGGGCCCTTTTAACCTGTCGATGTGTTTATTTCAGATGGAGCAGGAAATGACCCGGTTACATCGGAGAGTGTCAGAGGTGGAGGCTGTGCTTAGTCAGAAGGAGGTGGAGCTGAAGGCCTCTGAGACTCAGAGATCCCTCCTGGAGCAGGACCTTGCTACCTACATCACAGAATGCAGTGTGAGCCTTCCCTCAAGTCCCCTTCCCTTGGAGGTGGCACTTCTTGTTGTGTGTGTCTCATCCTGTTTCATGACGGCTTCATGAGGCACATCACAGCCAATGGCAGAGAGTAGAGAGGAGGAGAGTACAAAAAGCAAGATCTGTGATTTGCAGAGTAGCATGAGCCAGGCATGAGGTCCCCAAGAAATGAGGCTGGACTCCTTTCCAGCAGAAAGTCCAGGTAGACTGCTGGTACCATGGAGCCTGGGGATGGGAGTAAGCTGTCTTTGCAGCCAGTTGCAGAGAGTCCTGAGATCTCCCATCCCAACCTCTCTGGTCTACACTGTGTCTGAAATGATCAGCCTTCGGAACCAAACTCCCAAATAACATACAAGAAAACATATTTCGAATCTGCCCGAAATCAATTTTCCATTGCTTAGAAGCAGCGTAGCGACAAGAAAACAGCCTTTGAAACCTAGACCCTCTGTCATTATTTACCATGTGACTTTTGTTTTTTCTTTCCTTCACAAGAGTAGCCTGTCTTCTTTTCCATTGTCTTGTTAAATTTTTCATTCAGGTGTTTTTTAATGTGCTCAATTAAACAGTCTTAAGAAGTTGAATCACACATTTTTAAAGTTTTTTTCACAAGGGAGAGGAAATCTATAGAACGTGGCTGATTAAGAATAACTGCTATGTTTCCATTCCAGACTTGGCTGCCTTTCAGTGGTGGGTGAAGTTATTCAGCTATGTATTTCAGATACATATTTCAGTGCCATTCAAGCGTTGAGGGAACCTTATGGATGAAAGGTGTCCAGGAAAAATAAGCCAGGAGGTAGAAATAGATTATTTGGAGTCTTAAATGACAACTGGGCAGAGGATATGAAGTCATTGTTACTTTGAAAGAGGAACATATACTTGAGAGCTCACAAATAACTGATATGACAGAAAAGACTTTGTAGCTATCCAAATGGTGGTTGTGTGGCCAAAGGGTCTTACTAGTTTTTAGTTCTGACCATACAAGTAAGTATCTCCTAGAACAGGTAGATGGTGGCAGAAGACAGGTCGATGCAGTTTCAGGCTGGATCTCGAAGGTCGCAAGGTTGAGATGATGTTTCTTGAACCCCAAGTGGTTTTACAGGATGAAAACTGGAGTCGGCAACCAACTGGAAACCGTCAACTTGGGTCCATCACCCGAAACCGTCCTGGTGTCTGTCAGGCAGCTTGCAGCTCTCTTAATGAGTCTTTTCAAACAGAGCAGGATCCACAGAGCATCCCTATTAAAATTTTTGCTTTCTGCAGAGCTTAAAGCGAAGTTTGGAGCAAGCCCGGATGGAGGTGTCCCAGGAGGATGACAAAGCACTGCAGCTTCTCCATGATATCAGAGAACAGAGCCGGAAGCTCCAAGAAATCAAAGAGCAGGTAGGACTGTTTGCCTGGGAGCAGAGCGGCGCCTCAGACCTCTAATTTCAGGAGAGGCATGTTGGAGAGAGAGAGAGAAAGTGTTGGGCAGGGAGAGGAGGAGAGAGAAAGGTATATAGGTCATTTAGAAACTTTAAATTTCTCATGAGTTATATAAATCATAGAGTGCTTGTTCCAGCTTCTTTTAAAGCCTGTATCCCATAATGTCTGCCCTTTTTAATAAAGAGGTAGGTTTAGAGCCAGAGTAGGCAGACTTCAGCCTATGGGCAAATCTGGCCCACTACCTATTTTCTATGGCCAGCAAGCTAAGAATGGTTTCATTTTTTTTTTTAAAGAATTGGTTTTACGTTCTTTAAAAAATTTTTTTAATGCTATCCTTAAAAAATGAGGGTTTTATGTTTTTAAACAGTTGAATAAGAAAGGAAAACAATATTTTGTGATGTGTGAAAATTATATGAAATCCAAAATTTAATGTTCATAAATAAAGTTTTATTGGATCATAGCATGCTTATTATTTACATATTGGCCGTAGCTGCTTTCAAGCTACAAAAGCAGAGGCATGTAGTCATCACAGAGAACTTATGGCCCACAAGGCTAGCCCTGCTCACCATCCGGCTTTTTACAAAAAAGCTTGCCAACCCTTGCTTTAGATGGTTAAAAATATTAAATATTTTTATAGCTTTTCAGATGTACTTTACGTTTTTGAGAGAAGCCAAAACTTGTATAAAGAAATATTCTATCAATGTCCAAGGGCGGGGCAGGGTGGGAAAAAAATATTCTGGAAGAAAAGTTTGAGCTGTTCAGGCTGAGTCAGAATTAACACAGAAGATCTGAGTACAGAAAGCTGTCCCCTGTATGTTCAGAAAAGAGAATTGAGACCTTTAAAAATCTCACTCTTTTTTTTCCCCTTTCTAAAAGGGTTTTCTTTTTAGATGGTTCATTTTTATATTGGCTCATTGTTTCCTTTTTAGCATGGATTTTTCTGTCTTTTGAAGAAACTGTAAATAGAAACTTTAATGAAGAGATGGCAATGAGCAATTGGAGAGCTGAATTATCAGCTGCCAGGCAACTCTCATTCACTTCAGAAAATCTAATGGAAACATTGATGGAAATGAACATTTTTATCTCTGGGTAGCACAAACTTAGCCATCTGGCTGATGCTAATGCAGGAAACTCCTGCAAATAACTTGATCTATTAATTACTCTTTAAAGAAAGAATTATTATCTTTGGGGTTTTGTTGGTCTAGTGTACTTATCACCTTAATATTTTCAGTTGATGGGTTAATATCCTCTTGTTTGACAAAAATGTTATAAATAAATGTGCACAGGAAACTTTGCAAATGGATTATCAGGTCTCTGAACAATACTGACCTTGGAGATTTTGAAGGCTGCACATAAACTTTGAGAAATCCACTTTGACAGCTGACTCATGCCCCTTTTATCAACATAGTTTTTCATCCTAAGAGTTTTAAGAGGTAGGATTCTTTTTCTCCCATTAGTTCAATGTGTTTGGAAATTTACTTTTGGTGACACCCTGGGGAAATGAAAGCTGTGTTTGGCCACCAGAGGGAGCAGCTGGTGTCCATGAATTCCATAGAAACAGAATTATCAGGACATTTTAAAAACGTGTATGCTGGTGGTTGAGTTCAAAGAAATGTCTTTTATGATTCCTATCACAGCTGGCATGCATGTGGAGTTTTGGATTTAATGACTGCTAAAAGTTCCATCGGGGGGAAGAGTACTTCATGGTTTCGGATTTTATTTCTCATCGGAAGAAGGATTTATTAAAATGACTTTGGTTAAGTTTTGTGAGAGCAGGATGTTTGCAAACCAGAAAAAAGCTTTTAATGCTTGTAGCAAACTTCCAGTATTTGGTTAGCAGCATATCGATTCCTTCCCGATGTGGGATTTAGTTCCTGTTCTTTCTCTCAAAATCTTATCTTCTGTAAAGCTCTTAATTTTTAAAAAATAGTTTGCTCCCACTTAGGTATCCCCTGTAGAGTATTTGAATTTGGCTGAAAAGGAAAAACACCTAAAAGTCTCATGTGAGAATTTGATTCATTCACCATTCCTAGTGATGGCTGTTTTTTCCTCCCCTCCCAAACCTCTTCACGAAAGGAAACAAAAGTGTGGGTAACGCAGAAGTCATTTGTGTTTCAGAGTTTCTGAGTGAATAGGACCATGCCTGATACTTCCTCCCCACAAAGTTCTGAAGCTCCATTCGAAGACTTGCTTTAGGTGGGCCTTGAAATGAGTCCATGGTTCCCTATCGTGAACCCACACAACCCATACCTGTCGGTGATTCCATCCTGAGATGCAACAGCTCTTTCAGTTGCCCTTGGAAACAGACCTGATGATCTCCTCTCAGATTTTTCTTGAAGCAGAGATTTCATTAGCTGCTGGATTTATAGACTTTTCTGGAAGTATCCAGCATAACAGGGGACCAACAAATGAGTTAGACTTTCTTTCAATGCTTTGTAGCAGGCTGGATAACCCAAGAGCTCAGAGAGCTGGTAGAGCTGTTGTCTGACACTTGTCTTCCTCCTCCTTGGGTGCCGAGAGCTCAGGGGAGAGAGATTTTGGCGGGGAGGAACAGATGCTTGTCCCTGCTCTTGACAAAACACAGAAATTACATTCCCTTCTTGCTGACATAGATTCAAGAAAGACAAGGGAGCTTGCGGATAAAAGATATCCAAGACTTTCTTCTACCCCTTTGTTTCCTGCACAGTTTGGTGTTTATGCCTGTGGGCAGGGCCAACTTTTCCATTAGGCACAGCAGGCACGATATCTAGGGACCACTGTACTTTTAGGGTCCCATAAAATGTTTTAGTTTTGTCATCAGAAGAAAAAGATTAACGCTTTGGGTCAAAGACACAGCTTTCATAGATATTATTAACATTTTTTGTATTTGTATTACAGCAAGCACAGTTGTAAAATGTAATTTTTAATTTTTTTTTTAAATGGAAGAAGGAAGACTCAGTGCTCAGAGCCATGAAAGTCATAATGTAGCCCTGGCTTAGGGCTCTAGAAAAACCCCAGGTAAAGGATGTACCATTCCACATATGGCTCATGTTCCACTCTGTGAGTTCAGATAATTGTGAGCAGATTGTAAAGCCCTTTGGTTATATAATCCAGTATCACCTGCTTGATATGCACCACCCAGGAAACCTGGGTGCCCCGTGATCCCAAGGACTAACCTTTAACAACAGTACGCTTTTGGGTGAGAAGGAGGGAAGTGAGACCCCTGCTCCACTTTGGGCTTGTTTTTTCACTTTCCCCTTTACAGATAACATAGGGAGCCGTGTGCTTTCGCGGGGGGTGGGGAGGGCAGGTCACCTGTTACAATGGGATAAAAGGTTTCCTTTACCCTGTTATTTAAAAATTACAATTTATTGGTTAAAAGAAGGTCCTTGCTCAATCGTTTTTTGGGAGTAATGCTTAAATATTACCAATTATTTCTTGGGAGAATGTATCTTAGAGATGTTATTGTATATTGTGAATGTCAAAGACATTATGAATCAGCTTCCTTGTTTTTTTCATTTTGTCCAAGGCACTTTGGATTAGATAAATATTCATAATCCTTATACTTAGTCTTGATTTTGCTAACAAAGAATATTTTTATACTTTGTCTAAAAGTTCTCAAAACCAGTGCCCTTTTCTTCGGGTAAATCCAATTCTGAAAAAATACTCGATGAAAATGTTCCGTTTTGATTTTGGAAAAGGTTAGGCTGTTTGGATCACTTTATTAAAGAGTTTAGCTCAAGGGAACAAGATCGTTCTTTCCTTGGACTTTTTCTCACACATTATTTTGACCAGAGCCAGTGTTTTGTGACTCTTCCGACTTTCAGGGTGACTTGCATTGCAGGAGAGATGTTAAGTTGATCACTCAGTTTTGGGCCCAGAGAAATTAATGGTGAGAAACTGACATGATGAGTTTCACCTTCCAGGATTCTTTCCACTGAGCTTTTCAATTACCCTCTCGTGCAGTCTGAAAGGTTAATTTTAAAACGAGCACCGTATCTAATTGTGTTAGGAGCACATGACTTCTAAAGGACAGTTCTGTATGAATGATTACCCTTGGAGGAACCCTACACGTAAGCAGTTTATCCTCCTTGTTTGAAGAGCGTCCCTTTCAGCTGTCCCGTGTTAGGCCCGAAGGGTCTGTGCTTACTGTGTGGTGGTATTTGCTCAAAGGCTCTTACCAGCGGCACCTGTGCTCCCAACCAGTACATGTTCTGCACTAAAACAGACTTTAGATTTAATACTCTTTTCTCCCTCCTCTTCTCCCAACACCCCTTCCCTTTGACCACTCAGTCTCTCTTTTTGGGTCTGTCTCTTCCCTCACGTTCTCTCTAGGTCCGAAAATCTTTGCTATGCCAATTTCTCTTCAATCGCGTCTTTGCTTCCTGGTTAATACTCTTCCCTCTTCACTGCCTGTCCTGTCTTCTGGGAGTTCTGAAGTCCCCCTTTGTTGCCTTGCCTGCTGTTTAGGAATACCAGGCTCAGGTGGAGGAAATGAGGCTGATGATGAACCAGTTGGAAGAGGACCTTGTCTCTGCCAGAAGACGGAGCGATCTCTACGAGTCTGAGCTGAGAGAGTCTCGGCTCGCTGCAGAAGAATTCAAGCGGAAAGCGACGGAATGTCAGCATAAGCTGTTGAAGGTAGCCGGCCACCCTCCAGGAGGGTGCAATTTGGGTAAAACCATGGGTGATCGTAGCAAGAAAAAAAAAAGGGAATCAAGCTTAATGAGTATAGGTTTGAGAAATAATAGGGTATCTTGGAAAACTCTTGTCTTTATAGATGATAACTTTATTCTGATTTATAGATGATAACATTATTCTGATTTATTATTATTTTGGTTGCAGAGACCAAGAGGGTACAATAGGTAGTGTTGTCTATGAGACTTTTTAGGTTGCTGAGATTTCCCAATATGTTGTGTCTTTTTAATTACAGTCTAAGGATCAAGGGAAGCCTGAAGTAGGAGAATATTCCAAACTGGAAAAGGTATATTTTCCACAATCAGTTTTGCTATTTTGGGTAGACAGTTTTTGTCATGTTATTACCAGTGGCCTGTCATTGATTAAGAGTATTCTTGCAGTGAATAGAGATCTCTCTTCAAGGCTTGGTGATGGTTCACATCCGGATGGCCAAGTTTTAGCTTTAGCTGTGGTTCTAAAAGAGATAAAAGATACTTCATTTTTTATCACACCTGCTCATAGTAGCCAATAAACCCAGACACTTACTAAAATATATATGGAAATTCTTACTGTCTTAAGGCCCTGGGTGACTTTGCTTCTCTTTTTGCCATTTGTATGTTGCTGGTCCTAAAGAAATAGTCAGCGTGGGGGTTTGCACTGGGACATTTAAAGACTTCTCTGATAGGCCACTGTTCTTCCTTCCATTAGCAGGTTCTGGAAAGCAAAACAAAAAGATCCCACAGAAATGTTGAGAAAATAGGACTATAATAAATGTAGCAAGACGTTAATGCTAATTTGCCTTTTGCTTTATTTCCTGGGATTTTAATTGTAGATCAATGCTGAGCAGCAGCTCAAAATTCAGGAGCTCCAAGAGAAGCTGGAAAAGGTGAGCCCGAGGTGGTTTTTTGGGAACTTAGCCCCCATATCCAGATACCTTTCTTTGCCTTGTCCCGGGGCACCAAAGATGAAAGAGATAGAATTAGTCACCCCGTGCTGAGGAAAAGGAAGGGGGAGTGAGCTATTACCTGAAAATATCAGAGTTCTGAATATAGTTTTTTCTTTTGAGACGTGTCAGCAATGTTTATTTTTAAAAACCAAGCTGTGTGAGACACTCAAGTAAAAATTCTAATTATACTACGACAGAACCCAAGAGGCCGGTTTCTCGTGCCTCAGGGGGCCGGGCGCTGCATTTTGCTCATTTGTAAAAGAAGCAGTTCACAACCCAGACTGCTGGCAGTCAGAAACTCCGAGACAGCACACTGGCCGAGAGGAAGGTTGGAAGATCTGTGGAGTCGTCATGTGCTTGGGGAGGGGTGGGTTTGGTTTAGAGCAGGCATCCTCAAACTATGGCCCGCCGGCCACATGAGGCCTGCCTAGGACATTTATCACGCCCACTGGGTGTTTTTGCTGCTGCTGCCTGTCCTGCTTAGCAGCCAGCTCATCCCGGGCCCACAGTGCGCATGTGTGCAATGTGTGCTACACTCTCCAACCGCCCTCTAATGTTCTGAGGGACAGTGAACTGGCCCCCTGTTTAAAAAGTTTGAGGTCCCCTGGTTTAGAGCATCCTGCAAAGTCTGTGCTAATGGCCCTGCCTTTACTTATTTTTTAAATTTTTATTTACTTATTTCTCCACCCGCCCAGCTTTATTAAGGTATAGTTGACATAAAAATTGCATATAATTATGGCATATAATGTGATGTATGCATACATTGTGAAATGATTAAATCAAGTCACTTAATGCATCCATCACCTTGCAAACTTACCATTTGCTTGTGGTGAGAGCATTTAAGATCTGATCTCTTAGCAGTTTTTTTTTTTTTTTTAAATAAAGACAGGGTCTTGTTCTATTGCCGAGGCTGGATTTTAGTGTCATGATTATAGCTCACTGTGGCCTTGAACTCCTGGGCTCACGTGATCCTCCTGCCTCAGCCTCCCAAGTAGCTAGGACTACAGGGCATGCCACCATGCCCAGCTAATTTTAAAAAAAAAAATCATTTTATAGAGATGAGGTCTCCCTGTGTTGCCCAGGCTGGTTTTGAACTCCTGGCCTCAAGCGATCCTCCCGCCTTGACCTCTCAAAGTGCTGGGATTACAGGCGTGAGCCAACATGCCCGGCCCCTCTTAGCAATTTTCAAGCCCTTCCTTTGGTTGAATAGTGCAAATATTAATGAATGGGCCAGAATAAATGTGGTTCTGGGACATGCCTTTTTCATAGAAGATTTGTGAATGTGTGTGCTGGTTTGGTTTAATAAAGCTGCTTCTTTTCTTTTCTTTTCCCTTTCCCGTAAAAACATAACATTAAATTACGATCTTAACCATTTTTAAGTGTGCAGGTCAGTAGTGCCAAGTGCATTCACATTGTTGGGCAGTGAATTTCTGGACCTTTTTTGTCTCTTAACACTGAAACCCTATAACCAACAAACACTAATTCCGCTTCTCCTTGGCAGCCACTTTTCTGCTTTCTGTTTCTACAGTTTTGACTACTTTATATAACATATATAAGTGGAATCATGCAGTATTTGACTTTTTTGTGGCTGGCCTATTACACTTAATATAATGTCCCCAGGTTTTATCCATGTTGTAGCATGTATCGGAATTTCCTTTTTAAGGCTGAATAATATTCCATTGTGCATATATAGAACATTTTGTTTATCCATTCATGTGTCCCCTTCTACTTACTCTTGAGCTCTCTAATGAAAGCCTTCATGGCCTTCGTTCAGCTAGAAGTTTGTGAGAGGAAGCATGTTTTCATCTAGAACTGTGCTCTCCAATAGGAGTGTGATGTGAGCCACAAATATTAGCTCCAAGTGTAATTTAAAATTTTCTAGTAGCCACATTAAAAAAAGCAAAAGGAGACAGGTGAAGTCATTTTAAGGATACATTTTAGTTAACCCGGTATATCCAAAATATTATCATTGTGGTACCTGTCAGTATTACTATACTTGTTATACTGCCTCAGTTTTAAAATTAATTAAAATGAAATAAAATTAAAATTAAGTTAAAATAACAAACTAAATTTAAGTTAAAATAATTAACATTAACTTAAAAATGAAATGAATTTCTCAGTCACATTTTGGTTGCACAGTGGCCACATGTGACCGACTGGTGGCTTCCATATTGGACAGTGCAGGTCTCAAAGTTGGAGCTTTCTTGCAGTTTTCACTTTTAAAAATTTTAACATAAATGTGAGGTCGTTGGCCTTCATAAACACAGATCTTTACTGTAGTGCAGGAGTCTTCAAACTTTTAAACAGGGGGCCAGTTCACTGTCCTTCAGACTGTTGGAGGGCCGGCCTATAGTTTAAAAAAAACTATGAACAAATATGCACACTGCAAATATCTTATTTTGAAGTAAAAAAACAAATGGGCAAAAACACCCGCATGTAGCCCGCGGGCTGTAGTTCGAGGACGCCTGCTTAGTGCCATAGAGCTGTACTACGGCTAAGACCTAAATAAAAGTTAACAAATACGAACTTAACTTCAAGAGGTTTAGCTGTGTTTTTAAAACGTGGACTTTTGAATTAATCATGGACACTATTGCTGTCGTAACCTCCGAAAGGTATTTATTTTTTAAAAAGGTTAAATTATAGCTTTTGTTCTTGTAAACGTTGTACAAATTCCCCATAGGAAAATTAACCAATTAGGTAATTAAAATAAGGAAAAAATTCATACTCAGAGACATGAATACGTTAATTCCTGGGTAGATCAATCCATCTAGACCTTTTTGTTTCCGTTCACTATGTTGCACTGCATCAAAGATGCTAATTAATGATTGTCAGATACACTGTCATCTTACCCCCCAAAAAGAAAAATTAATTCTAATCGTAGCATGCATTCCATAACTTAAAAAAAAGTGCACGTTAAAATAGATGAAATACAGAATAAAAGTAAATGTTTATATGTTTTGACAAACGGATATAACATATATACTCAGTGTAACCTGCCTTTTCTGTTTAGAATATGTGGTCCCCATCTTTTTACATGACTCAGTATGGCCACCCTTCTCCTGTTCTTTCTCTCCTCTTAGGCCGTAAAAGCCAGCACAGAGGCCACCGAGCTGCTGCAGAACATCCGCCAGGCCAAGGAGCGCGCTGAGAGGGAGCTGGAGAAGCTGCAGAACCGTGAAGACTCTTCTGAAGGCATAAGAAAGAAGCTGGCGGAAGCCGAGGTGAGCGGGGACCTTTCAGCCCGGGCCCCGGCGAGGCCGTGCCAAGGGAAAGAAGCCGCAAAACCATCACTTGCTTATGTTTGACCAAAACTGCTTTTCCCCTCTGAAGCTCCCTTTGAAACTTGAGAGGCTTGGAGACATTTTCTCCCAAGGGGAAAGAAGGATCTGTCAGCAGCTTCAAGTGGAAGGATGTCTTGATAAAAGCTTTCCTGTCTGTTTGTTTCCACTGGCCGGCTTGCTAATCCAGGGGAGTTTCTGTTTACACAGGTTAACCGTGACTCCATCTCTGAGTTTTTCTTTTTCTTCCCTCTGTTTTTCCTTGCCTTTCCGACCCACGATGTTGATATTAATAACATGTTAATTTCCAAGGCTTCACCTATTACCTCTGTGTCGATGACTCTCAGATCTATATTTTTGAGCCTCTTCTCTCCCTCAAATTCTTTGTTGTTGTTGTTGTTGAAATCATTTATATAATTATACTGGAAATACATGAGCGCCTTTTCATTGTAAAAAGCCTGAATACTACAGAAGAGTGTAGAATAAAAAGTAACACTTCTCCTTTACTTCTTGCCGCCGCCGCCTCCAGTCCCTTTGGTGTTTGTGACACAGAAGGGATGTTCCTAGTCAGTTTCACCCTCCTCCTTTTGCTGGGTCTTTTGCTTCTCCTTGTCACAGTCTTGGTGGGAACCTACTGGTGTGTGCTCTTTGGGGCCGTCCTCCTCCACATTCTAGGCTGTGTTTCACCCTGTTCCCCTGAAATTCCAATGGGTTGTCTGATTGGTGCGTCGGATTTAGAAGAACTCAGTCTCTTCCTCCCAAGCTGGTTTCCCTTCTCAGTTTCCTCATGTCAGTCAGGGCCATCATCATTCATCTGGTCACCCCTGGCTTGAAACCTTAGCGCCATCTACTTTTCTTCGGACCCTGTTATTCAGTGAGTCCCTTGGTGCCATAAATGCAGCCATATTGTCTCTCCTGTTCATCTCCTGCTTGCTGCCTCTTAGGTCAGGCCCTCTTCCTCTTAGCTGAGCAAATCTAGTAATTTCTTGACCTTCTGATTCTAGTCTTTCCTTCCTTCCAGCAAGTTCGCACAGTGTAAGATTCACGGACCCCCATTGCTAGGTTTCTCCATACTCCCTGCCCCATCCCAAACCGTTCAGAGGTTTCATAGTGCTTAGGTGCACCTCTGAGCCTGGGACATGAGACCCTCAACCACTGGACTCGCGAAGGCAACCGTTTCCTCCTTTCACCTGTTCTTCCCCCAACGTGTCCTGTGCTGTAGCCTTTAGGCTTTACCTGGGGCCCACACTGGCTCTTAACTATCTCCATGTTTCTGCTAATGTGCCTCCCTTTGTCTGAAACATCTTTCATCTTCTTCTCCTGCCTTTCTCACTCCAAACCACCATATACCATCCCTCTCCAGAGCTCGTACCTCTCTGATGCCTCTGCTCAGCTGTTCAAAGTCTTCTTGCCTGACTGCAGTCTCCCACAGCGCTTTGTATCTTTGTGGTTCTTCCTCCTCTTAACCTATATTATTTATTTGCATTCGCCTTATCTTTTCCAAGGGCAGAAATTATGTCATCTCCCTCTCTGTATTTTCCGTGATGCCTAGTGTGGTACTTTGCAGATAGTAGGTGCTTGGTAAATATTTGAATGAATGAATGCACTCTTGTAACCTATGCAACTGAGTACCTGAATTATAGAGCCTTATTTTCTCCGCTGTTGCTTCAGGTGCCCGAGACTTTTCTTCCTGACTCGAGTGCTTCTCGAGGGCTCTTTCCCTCGGTGCAGGTTGTTACACCCATAGCGGTTACTCCATTAAAACTCTCTGATTGATTCATGATCTACAGGAACGCCGCCATTCTCTGGAGAACAAGGTAAAGAGACTAGAGACCATGGAGCGTAGAGAAAACAGACTGAAGGATGACATCCAGACAAAATCCCAACAGATCCAGCAGATGGCTGATAAAATTCTGGTGAGCAGGAACGAAAGTTGAAAAGCTAAAAGCTAACAGGTTAGAGGTTGCAAAGGGAAAAGGGGGTAAGAAGAATTAAACGCCATAACGGGAGGTATCAGCAAGTAAATGAATCAAGAGAGGTGGTCCGCCACACTGTAGGATAGTCTGCATAACCAAATATTGGACATGTCAGCACTGGTAACAGATCCATAAATATTATTTTTTTTGCTCTGTTTGCTACAGCCTGGCATTTTTTTAAGTAGAACATGCATCTATCATTTTTGATACATTTTTATGGGAGCATTGACATACTTCTATCAGCAGAGCTTTGGATGGCCGTTAACTTTGCAATGCCAATTTTGTAAAAAAGCTGTAGGGGTTTAGACCTTTAAGATCACAACCCAGATTTTTGTTTTTGGAGAAGAAAGAAATTAGTCATACAGAATTGTTTTTCTCAGAGTAGTATTTGTCATGGATCCATGTTCACCCACTCACTTTCTCTGCTACTGTTGGTTATTATTATTATTTTTTTCAATTTCCTTAGATGTAGCAGGTCTTTTTTTTTTTAGGTCTGTAATCATCCTGATTTTATCTCAGGCTCTGATGACCAAATTAACCTAATCAAGGAAGGCTCGGGTGGGACTTGCAGACGTGTTGAAGTTTTGCCCCTACCAGGGTAGAAAGCAGCACCTTTGAAGGGCTCTTCTTAGATCTCAGTCCCAAAGTCAGAAATTTGACGTCCCATTTGAGAGACTTGCTGATGACCTGGAGTCCATTCGTGTCCCGCCCCTGGGAGAGATTCTGAAGTCGTTGGCCATTCCTCTCCACCATAAGGAGGTGATGTGGTGAGCAGGCCGCTACATCTCTCTCTCTTTGCATCACTTCTGGGACATGAGTCGCCAGCAACTATATGAACTCAACAAGGGCCAAGTTATAGGTCTATACTTAATACCAAACCAAACCCAGCGAAATCTAAACCCTTCAAAACCTAATACTTCTGTTTTTGTGTATATTCATAATAAATATGTGGATGTTCTTGAACAAATGGGCAAAAGAGGAATTGGTTAAATTGTTTTGCTTTGACCCTCAGTCTTCATATATATGTCTGCACACAAAGGCAAATGTGACTGTTAGTCTACCCTTTCTGTTCTCTTGTTTCGTCATCCAAGTTTCTCTTGGCTATTGTCAAGTGTGTGAATTTTATCGTGAGTAAAATTAGATCCCACTGAGATCCCATGACTGCTGTCCCTCCCTTGCTTGGCACAAACAAAGTGGTTAACTCTCTTGTGGTTGCAAAGTGTTTCTCTGTTTAATGGTGATGTGTTCATTCATTCATTCAACAAATATTTAATGAGCTTCTACTATGTGCCAGGCACTGTTCTAGGAGCTGGAAGTATAGCAGTGAACAACAGTGTTTGCAAATCAGGACTGAAGAGTCGATCCAATACATACAGAAAAGATATGTTTAAAAAAATGACAACAACAACAAAAAATGCCAAACCACCAAGATGTCAGATTTTGGAATCTGCTTTTCCAAAGGTTCACTTACAATTAAAATGTAGGAGTAGAGAGTTGTGCATTTTTGGATTATGTGTTGTAAACTCCCATTTGTACATAGACCGGAAATTTGGTCTTAAAAATGTCAGTCTCAAGTATCTGAGTTTTTGACCTATTTTTAGATTTGGATTTCCATTCCTGTGCTATCTTATGAGAACTGAAACTAAAAAAGATGATCATCAAATGATTTCTAACACAAAGGAAAAATAAGCGGATTTCTTTGTCCGAATGTAGCTTGCCACCTGTCCAAATATTTTTGTGGTTGTGACTTCATTTATCAGAAGGTGCCTTTTGCTCAAGAACCCTGTGCTTAGGCTGCAAAGCATCTAGGACATAGGCAAAGAGTGATCCTTATTGATATTATATGATGATGATAGTTTAAATAGACCCCCAAATATCATTGGTTTTTAAAATAGTTGCTATTCTGATAAGAACTTTCAAAACAGATAATTGGGGCTCTCATTATGGCAAAGTCTTTGGCTTTAATAAAAGTCATTTCAGGGGATATTTTAGCTGAGTATACACACAGCCCTTTAAGATGTGTTTTTATTAATTAAAATCCCGTTTACATTCAACTTTTTAAGATCACATCTGCTAGATTGCAGTAGATCTTGTGCACCTGGTCTTAACACTTTAATGGCCCCCAAAACAAAGCCACTGCTTGTAGACATTAAAATTTCAAAAGCTTCATCACTAACATTTTTTGTGCATGTGAATCTCAAAGTAATTTTTTCATCGTGTTTTATGGACATATCCTGTATAATTTCCTCATTCTTCAAAATTCTCATAATTACTTCCACTTCAAAGAAAAATTTCCTAACAGTGTGAAGAGATGAAAACTTGGAGGAGCGACTTTTGATATTAGTAATTAACAGATGGGTCCAGATTCATAAGAATTAATATAGATACAGCTATCTGTGCATTTAGAGAATGTTTTAGTAAATTGAATGCTGCCTTTTATAAGATCAGTTTTCTAACACATTGGCAAATGAATTGCTATAATTTTCAAGTGAATTACAATTTTGTTTAAAAGCAGAAAACTTAGCAATAAAAGTAATAAAAGAACATTAGATTTGAGCTATTTATATCACTCCAGTTTCTCTTCTGATCTTTCATACGTATGTGTACATTTTTGCGTCATCATTATCAGTGTATTTTATGTTTGGCTTTGTTCCCATTGTCATTGTATTTTATAAAACATTACATAACATACATTATCTCTAGAGATTCACATACTCTGATTACCAGTCAGTTAAAATAAGCATTCAAAATTTAAAGTGCTTGAATTGTAACATTAGTTTTCCTATTTAGCTAGGGTTCTTGAGCAATAATTTTGTCAATGAGGAAAACAGAAAATATTTTTATCCTAACAATTAAAATTACTTTTCTCATTTGAGGCTGTCATCCCAGTGAAAATGGCCTGAGGCTTAAGACAGCGATCAGGGATTTTGTGCTGTACTAAACTCTCAAATGTTGTCTTGTTACTCTTATTCCTCTATGCAAAGATGAAGAGCTGCCTTTGTTTGACCTGTCACGCTGACATGTTTCTGGTCCCAGGCCTCACAGCCCACCAGCTGTGTGTGTCTATATGTGTGAATACTTGGACTTGGAAGACCCAGGGCCAAGGCATGGCGGTGGTTTTCTTCCCAAGAGCCTTAGGGCCATTACTAGCCCTAGTAATGGAAGACCAGATGCCTGTTACCTGTGGTGCCTGTACCAAAGTCATGTTTCCTGTGAATGTCTAGCATACATTGACTATGCCTTTCTCTTTGCACACCTGACCGTCTTTTCTTTTGTGTCCAGGAGCTGGAGGAGAAACATCGAGAGGCCCAAGTCTCAGCCCAGCACCTAGAGGTGCACCTGAAACAGAAAGAGCAACACTACGAGGAAAAAATTAAGGTAAAGACACTTTCTGATCTTCCCTGGGCATAGCTTCCCTCTCTTCTTGGGCACTTTTGGCCACTTCTTGCTAGATCAAAGTAGTAAATGCTGTCCTTTCTCCATGGTGGGAGATTTCGGAGTGTTATTTATGTGTTGGAAATCTGAAGTTAAAAAAAACTAAAAAAAAAAAAAATTTGGTCATCATTTATCTCAATTCCATCTTTAAAATGTTTTTTTTAAACTCATTGTCATTCAGTCCACAATCATGTAGATTTAGCCATACATTCGTCACATTGTTTGCTTTTAATTTTCTTCCTGCGTCTCAGACCTGGAATCCTTTTCCTTTTGTTTAAAGTATAACTGTGAGAACTTTCTTTAGTAAGGAGTCACTTGTGACAAGCTCTCTTGTTTTGTTTTGTTTTGTTTTTTTTGGTCTGGTAATGTCTTTATTTCACCCTCATCCTTGAAAGAGGTTTTGACTGGGGATATAATTCTAGGTTGGCAGTTAATTTCTCATAACACTGTTTGGAGATATCATTCCATTGACTTTTGGCTTTTTGTATTGCCACTATGAAGTCAGCTGTTGGTCTAACCATTGCTCACTTTGAAAGTACAGGTGCTTCTTGATTATGATGGGGTTACGTCCAGATAAACCCATTGTAAAGTTGAAAAATCATAAGTTAAACCATTATTAAGTCCAGATGCTCCTTGACTTGTGATGGGGTTATATCCTGAAAAAAATATAATGAAGTCAAAAAATTGTAGGTTGGGGGTCATACATAATCTATCCTTTTTCTTTAAAATTTTACTTTGTCTTTAATTTTTCTGAATCTTAACTGTGTTGTATCTAGACATGGATTTCTTTTTCTTTGTCTTGCTTGAGTGAGATTTACTGGGCTTTTGAATAGATTGGTATCTTTTTCTTAATTCCAGAAAATTAGTGGTCACTATATCTCAAATATTATCTTTCTCCTTTCTCTCTTTTTTTTTTTTTTTTATTTCAAGAATTTGATTGGACATGTGTTAGATCACCTCCAATTTATCATGTTTTCATATTTTCCATGTTTTATCTCTTTATGTTACATTCTGGGTAAGTTTTTCTGACTTACTTTCCAATTTACTAATTTTTAGCTGTGTCTAATCTGTTAAACTCATACATTGGGTTTTAAATTTCAGTTATTATATTTTTTCTTTCTGGACATTGTATTTGGTTCTTTCCCAGGTTTACTGGGTGAAGACAATGATTTTCTACTCTCTACTTTCATTTTCAGGCCTTTTATTTCTTTAAATGTGTCAAACGTAGCTGTTTTATGAGCTGTGTCTGATAATTCCAGTATCTGCAGTATTTGAAGGTCGATTTCTGCTCTGTTGTTTCTCTTGGTTCTTTGTCATGGTGCCTGTTTCCCTTTGTGTGCTTAATAAACTGTTTATTTTCCTTGGAAAATTACTAATGGGAATTCTTTGAGGCATTGGATGAAAATGCGTATCTACTTTGGGGGGACACTGGGCTTTGATTTCTGTCTCTTCTTGATCTTTGAGGGTTTCTTTTTTTGTTTTTGAGACAGAGTCTCGCTCTGTTGCCTGGGCTAGAGTGAGTGCTGTGGCATCAGCCTAGCTCACAGCAACCTCATACTCCTGGGCTCAAGCGATCCTCCTGCCTCAGCCTCCCAGAGTGCTAGGGTTACAGGCGTGAGCCACCATGCCCAGCCAATGTTTGAGGCTTTCAAAACCGAAGCTCAGGTTTATTTTGTTCAATAAATGCTCAGGTTAAAAACAGCTTTGTACTCTGTAATCTTACCCCGATTCTATTTTCACTTAATATTTTGGTCTGTAATTTCTTATTCTCTTGCCAATTTGTAATTGCTTTTGGAAAAATGGTTTCCATATTTTATCTAGCATTTTAAATCACTTTTGTTAGAATGACTAGCCTGACATCTAGCCCACTATATTATCAGGATTGGATGCCAACCTATCAATTTCCTTTTAAAATCACATCACATTTTCATTAGGATTTACATTATTCTTAAGTTCTTAAGAATCAGATGTTGATTATTATATCTCAAATATTGTCTCTTCTCCTTCCCAATCAGACATTAAAGGAGGTTTTTCATTTTTATGATCTTGTTATTGATTTGGTTGATACTCCCAAAGAGTTGAGTGGTCCTTTCTTAGAGAACCAGACGCGTACACGCTTGCAGAGTATCACCATCATCACCACCCTGGCATCTTTTACCCCTGGTGTTACTTTTTCACTAAAAGAAATATAGGAAAATAACCCAAAAGTCACGTGACCCCCTACTTTAGTGCATTTTAAACTTTATATACTAATCCTTTTGGCTTGAATACTTATTGGCTTCCAGACTTTTATCTTTGGCATAAACTGATTTTCAGAAAATAACGAGAATGCATACAGTATAGTCCACTGGCATTTTTGCATGATGAAAATAACTCTTTGTAAAATCCATTTTGTGATTTGGGTGATTATATTGACGTTTCTGTCAGAGGCCGTATATTATCTTAAATTGATTTAGATGTCTTCGGTGGAATCCCTCATTTCAGGCAAACTCTTTGCTTTGCTCCCTCCACCATACAGATTGTTCATTCTTCTGCCAGTTGAACCCTGTGAAATCCGAGAGATGCATATGTTCTTGATAGAGGCTTATCTCTTCCAGCCCACACTTCCCTCTTACTGGTATCCATCACTGCCAAGGTTGAGGTCTTATTTTGAGCAGAGTAATCCTGAAAATGGATTTCATTGCTTTAGCACCTCATTTAAAAGAAAAAAGGAAAAAGAAAAAGCATACTAGGTCTAGATATTACGCAGTCTCTGCTACCTTCCAGATGGAAAGAACTTCGTTTTAGAGATCCCAAGGAAAGTCTGGGAAAGATCTGTTTTATTCTGTCTTCCTGACTACAATCTTTATAAAACCATTTCTTTTTAGCCTGTTCTGCTTTGTGTTCTCGGTTCTAGCCTCTCTCAGGCCTTTTTGGTAATAGTTATAATCATACCCTAGATTCTACCCTGTTCTCGCTCATAATTTTAGAATCACACTCAGACATCCCAGAGAGTGGGCCACTTCTCATCTTATTGAGCTTTTTCCTTTATCTTATGACCCTGTTCTCACCTTTTGGTCTTCTCTACCAACTCCCATTCATTCTATTTTTCTCATCAGTCAGTTTTAGTTTAAAGCCCTGTTTGAAATCCATTCTTTCCTTCCTTTGTCATGCGGACTCATCCCTGCTGACTGGCTCTTTTTAGGGACGATGTCCTCATGAGCTATGAAGGTCCTTTCACAATAGACATTGTAGGAAAGGCAGATTTCAATCCCATCTGTGACCTCAATTCTTTCAGCTTTATCCCCAATATCCTGGTGTCCTTGATGTGGTTGGTGTCATTTGGAAAAGCAGAATGGATTCTCTGTGATGAGAACCACAGGGCTGTGGTCAAAGGCTCAGCCAAGTTATGATGTTGCCTTCTTTTTTCCTTCTATCCGTGCTTGTTGTTTTGGCAACTGCCGGGGCTGTGTGTGCCCCAGAGAACATTAGATCAAGCTGGTGGTTGGTGACACCATTACTGTTTTATTTTATTCCTCTTGGGAACAGTAGGTGCTTACAGTGGTGTTCTCAGCACCGAGAACACATGATTTCACTTCCCCTGGGAAAGGTTTCTCTTCCCTGTAACTTATTTTTTTCCTGGCTGGATCACATGAAAGAACGGAGGAAAGAGGCATATATTTTTTTTTTTTTTCTGTTTTCTTTTCAATCCATTGACTGTCTACCTCCGTTATTGGTGGGCAAAATCCTCTTGTCCCTGGTTGTCTCTGAACATCAGCCTCAGTCACACAGACTTTCTCTGTCTCCAGCTTTTTTCTCTCTGCACACAGTCCAGGAGTGGCTAGAATTAAATTTGTACAGATTAGGAGCAAGGAATGTTCTGAAAACTACTGGTGCATTGGCTAAGAAAAAGGTGTCCCCAGGTAAAATCTGCAGATTATGACAACTTTATTCTCTAGATCATTGGACAGATGGTTTTTACCCCCTGTCATTCTGGGGTCTACCTCATTTTGGTATATTTCTCTGGTCTTTTTGGCTGCTGCTTTTAAAATAAGTTCTTAGTTCAGGTCCACCCTTTTCTTTCCATTTGATGATAATACCTGACTTCTTAATCCTATCCCAGCTGATAAAGAGACCCCCAATTTCTGCCTTCCCTTTGCCCCAGAGTTTGGAAACCTTGGGCTTCCCCACAGCTTTCTTCCCTGTTTCCTGTATTGTCTCAGGTGTCTCCGTTCCGTCTTCCCTGCTCAGCTTCGCTTTCGATAACATTCACTGTTTCCTTTGTTTCCGTAGGTGTTGGACAGTCAGATAAAGAAAGACCTGGCCGATAAGGAGACCTTGGAGAATATGATGCAGAGGCACGAGGAGGAGGCCCATGAGAAAGGAAAAATTCTCAGCGAGCAGAAGGCGGTAGGTACAAGTTGTCACAAAGCTGGTTTGCAAAGGAGGGTTTTGAAATATGCCAATGATTGCACACCTGAGAAAATCCTGTTTCCTTGGGTGAATTCTTCTTTCGGTTTAATCCTGTGGAGTTGGTTGATGATAGGAAGCTTTCTCTAAAAGCTGCTTCCTCTCGCCTAAAAGTATTGGAGGCGGCGGCTCAGGGTGGCCAGCCTTGTGCTCTTTTGTGCTCCTCTTCAAGAGCGCCTGCTGATGTGCCATCTGCTAGAATGTTGTCCTTCAGAATGTCCCTGACACGACACCCAGTGGCCCTCAGTCCTCTTGCATTTCTCTTCTTTTCACTTGCCTGCCTCTTTCTTTCCTAACCCATGTAGGCAGTTGTTTCAGAAACTTGCTGCTCACATGGTGCTTGTTAATATGCACCTCGCTGAGACTTTGCACCACAGAATCTCTAAGGGAGGGTCCCGGGAAATTATATTTTTAATCATTCGTATGATTCATCAAGTTGGGGAAACGTTGACGTAGAAAATCTAGAACGATGATGGCTGGGTGAGAAGGAATCACTCAGAAAATGACAGCTCTATGGGTGATGATAAATGTGAACTTGCAAATTTAAGTGAGAGGCTCCTACAGGCTCAGGTCACATGCAGAGGACACGGGCATTTAAGGAGACCTCTCGCTCGCAGGATGCCAGGTTCCAGACTAGGTCCTTCTATGGGTTTTTAACACAAGCCATTTAGCTAGCGTGGGGATGTTTAATCTCTGAAAAAATACTGGAATATCATCCATTGGAGCAGTATCTCAGGGTGAAGACTGGTTGAGTCTCTTGTTATTGCTGGCCAAAATGCTGACATTTCAGTCTCGACTCTTACCCTGGCCCCTGTGGCCCACATCACTCCCGGACTGGAGTAACTGTCTGTGCGTGAGGTTTCACAGCTGCCCTGTGTTTCAGATGATCAACGCTATGGATTCCAAGATCAGATCCCTGGAACAGAGGATTGTGGAATTGTCCGAAGCCAACAAACTCGCGGCAAACAGCAGCCTTTTTACCCAAAGGAACATGTAAGTATTCAAATTCTAAATGCCTACATTATTGTACTTTGGTCTTCTCTCTTGGGGTATAAACTCCATTACCATCTGTCTGGTGGAGCTGGAGTGGATTAAATGACTTGTGTAGCTCGGCCCAGCCCTTGGAGACTTAATGTCATCTTGCCCTGTCTTAAGTGGTCCCACTCTGCCTTGTCCTTTTTTTTGAGTCAGGTTTCTTAAATGTCTCAAATTACCATTAGATTATAGAATGTTTTGCTCTTTCTAATAAGGCTATTTATAATTTGCTCTTGGAAAGCTGCAGTCCTTGTTCCCCATACTTGCCTCTCGTGAGTAGTAAGAGGTGATCTTGTGTGTGCCCAATTGGGCCATCTGTTTTGTTGTTACTAGGTTAGGCCCTGGGGAATAAGTTGGAGTTCAGCAAGGACTATCCATGTTCCAGGAGCACTTTGATTTTCATCTTAAAGAATTATAATCTCCAGGATTTTTTCCCCCTTAGGTTTCTCTCTTTAGAGGTCTTCCAAAACATTCCTACCTTAACCTAAATCAGCTTGGTAGAGGCTGCTTTTTGGTCTTTAGGTGGTTCTTGTTTTTGATTCTTTTAAGCAGTTTGGTGGAGAGGTGAGCAAGATCTACAGAGAACTAGTAGGAATGGCATTTTTTTTTTTTTAAGATGGGATCTTACTCTGTCCCCCAGGCTGGAGTGCAGTGATGCAATCATAGTTCACTGCAGACTTGAACTCCTGGGCTCAAGTGATCCTCCCACCTTGGTCTCCTGATTAACTGTGACTACAGGCATATGCCACTGCATCCAGCTTCAGAGTAGCATCTTTCTCCTTGTTGCTCCCCTTCCCTGGGGCCTGCCTTAATGAGTTATTGGGGCACCCTTCTCCAGTACTCTAAGAGGCCTCTTCTGCTCCCCTACACAGACTCTCACAGGAAAATAAAAAGGTCCATCAGAGGAGTGAATCTTAGTATCTCTTGGATCCCCCTCGAACTTACTTAATCTCATAGGCGAGTTACTGTGAGTGGTGACAACTGAAAACTCCTCAGGTTCCCATGCCAGGATCACATCTGTGAGGCCAGAGCGAACCTGGGAATGGCCATCGTCCACTTAATGAAGACCCACGTCTCATTCCATTTCTGTCTGTCCTTCCCAGGGCACGTGCTCAACTCTAACGAGACTCTTTTTTGTTTGGATCCTCCCACCACCCCCACCAGGAAGGCCCAAGAAGAGATGATTTCTGAACTTAGGCAACAGAAATTTTACCTGGAGACACAGGCTGGGAAATTGGAGGCCCAGAACCGAAAGCTGGAAGAGCAGCTGGAGAAAATCAGCCACCAAGATCACAGTGACAAGAATCGGCTCCTGGAACTGGAGACAAGGTTGAGGGAGGTGAGAGCAAAGGGCGATATCCTGGGAGCATTTGTCGGGGGATTCAGGCCTTGGACCAGCAGCTTTAAAACGTAAATCGATACTTGTGAGGCACTGTGCGTGGCAGTTAGAGCTCAGATTTGGCCATGTGGATCTGGGTTAGAATTCCATCCCCTCTTACTATTTTTGTAAGCTGCCTAGTTTCTCTATACTTGTTTCCTCATCTGTGTAATGTCAGTGATAATGTATCTCCCTCACAGGGTCCTGCGGGGATTGTGTAAATTAGTGCACCTGTCAAGTGGGAGCAGCGCGAGGCCACGTTATCCGCATTTAGTGAGGGCAGTGTGACCTAGTCCATGGACAGAGTTTAGCCGTGGTGGGTACGTAGCATGGCTCAGTGATGGTGACAGAGGTCTCCTAATGACAGTGGAAGATTAAAAGATGAAACCAAACTTAGCGTTGGTTGATGGAAGGTAGTTTTCTTCAGAGATACAAAGAAGCTGGGAAGAGCAACCAGGTTTTGAGGAAGGAAAATATAGCAAATTGGGTTGTAGACATGTTGAGATTGATTGGTTCTCCTCTCATTGCACAGGGAGAATAATCCATAGTGTTTTATTCATGTATCCACTGTATATTTATTAAATGCCTGTTGTGTGCCAGTTAGTAGCCTGGGTCTACAGTAGTTACAAGACAGACCCGTTTGTTACATGGGGGCGTTCAGCCTAGTGGGCAGGGTTAGCTGGCTCCCGCAGAATCGCATTTGGCATTCAGGGCTGTGGTCGTTGTGAGTCGGATGCCAGGATAGGAGTGAAGACACTGTCTTGGGTAGAGTAGGTGCTCATGTATTTGATGGGATTCTTTAAAGACCAGATGATCTTTCTTAAGAAAGGACAGTTAAGCAGACAGAGGTCTGAGGACTAAACCTTGGGGAATACTCATGTTGAGGTGTGTCTTCATTTGTACTGGAATATTAAAATGAGGTCAGTTTTTTTCAACATTTTCTTCTAGAATTCTTATAATTTCATGCTTAAGGTTTAGGTCTGTTATCCGCTATGAGTTGATTTTTGTGAGAGGTGAAAAGTGTGGCTCCTCTTTCAGTCTTCTATCTGTGGCTATCCAGTTTTCCTGGCACCATTTATTGAATAAGGATTCTTTTCCCCAGTGTATGTTTTTGTCTGCTTTGTGAAAGATTAGATGGCTATATGAGGATGGTTTTATATCTGGGTTCTCAATTCTGTTCCATTGGTCTATGCCTATGTTCTTGTGCCAGTTACATGCTGTTTTAGTTACTATAGGCTTGGACAGAAAGAATGTATTGTGTCATGTTTTTTAGGGGTTGTCAAGGGGTGGACCCCTCCGTTAGGATCACCTCGAATGTCTGTAAAATGCAGATTCCTTAGTGTCATCCTCTGCTTTTGAAAAGGGAATTGGGGAGGTAAGGAATTGGCATTTTGAACAAGCATCCAGGATGTTTTTTAGACTCCCTGAAGTTTGAGAACCATTGTTTTAGGTTGTCTTGGTGGTTTAACTTTTATCATCCAGGCTATATTTGTACTCTCTGGTAAGTTTAATAACAAAATCACAGTAGAGTCAGCTTCAAGGGTGTGAGTGTAAATAACCCAGATGAACTCCTTTAGCTTGGAAACCTTGGCTGGCTTTTGCCTTCCCTTTTCACAAATTTCCCCTCTTAAGAGCCTGTTGTGCAATTGTAGCTCATCTGGGCAATTAAAATGTCCCTGGGAAGCTTGTTGCTTTTTTCTTGAATCAGTATATCTAGCCCTCTCAAGGATGATAGGAGAAACTTAAGATGTTTCACAAGAGGTTCAGGCTCTATGTTCTCCCTGGGAGTTTTAAAGTTTGGCTCTAAATATAATAAGATCAGTCCCTGTTCTCTTGGCCACAGGCTGCTACAGAGATTGAGGGCAGAGGCCTCTGCCTGGAGTTTGATCCACCTCAAAGGGCTTTGGGCCTTCCCCCAATTCCACGTATGCAGTGGTAGCTCTTCTCTAGCTAAGTGTGCGGCGTGGCAAAGGTGTGGGGCTCCTGGGTTCTCCTTTCACTGCATAGCATCTGGCTCCCCCACCTCCCTTTGACTCTCCATCACCTGCCTCTCCTGATTTTACCAAGTGGCATCAGGGGAATTTTCGGGCTTGCTGATAGAGGCCAGCCCTGCTGACTGCTGGCATTTTAATAAGACAGACAGTAAGGCGCAGTATTTACGAGGACAGAGACTTGAGGCCGACTTCCTGGGTTGGAGTGCCAGCTCTGCTCCTGTTGTAGCTGTGTGACATTTGCTCGGTTACCTAATCAGTCAGTGCCACAGTTTGCTTATCTGTAAAATGGAGGTAATAGTAGCACCTCCCTCACTGGGTTGTTACGAGGTTGAAATGAGTCAATACTGTGCCTGGTGTGCTGTGAGGACCGTGTTTGCTGCTGTCACCTCATCACCACGAGCGAGGGATCGTGAAGCTGTGGCTTCAGCTCTCAGTGGTTTATTCAGGCCCCCCAGATCTCAGTTACCAACCCAGACCTTTCTCTTGGGTTTAAGCCATTGTCACAGCAGATGTTAGGCATCTCCACTTGGAGGTCTCCCATGGGGCTCCAGTTCAGCATGTCAAGACTGAATTTCTTTCAGCTCAAACTGGCTCTTCCTCTTCTGCTCCCTGCCATAGCCAATGATCTCTCTGTGTGTAATTCACCTGTCCAGAAACGTGGGCGTCACCTTAACTCCTCTCTGTCCTTTGTTCCCTGCCCCACCTCAAATTAATGACTAAATCCTATTGGTTCTCCAGGTTAAATCTTTTGCAAGTCCATCTCTTCACGCCTATGGCCTTTGGGATTTAGGTGCCACCTTTTCTGGGGAGCCTTCTCTGACCCTCTGAGTCTCTTTTGTGTATCCCCATGGACTTCTGTGCTTTGCTCGTCACCATGTGCTCTCTTGGCCATCCCCTTAGACAGGAAGCTCTCTGAGGGCAGCAAGCATCTCTGACTTGCTTGGCACTGGTCTCTAGGACAACATCGTCAGCATTTGTTAGGTCAGTGGATGTGTCCCGATCTCCCTCCCCTTCCTACCTTTGCATGCCTTGCTTCCCTTGCCTGGAATTTTCTTTCTTACCTGCTTGTTGACTCCTGTAAATTCTTCATTAGAATTTAACAGATTCAGAGTTAGCTCCTTTACCCCTCCACTGTGTTCCCACAGTGTCCCTACTTGTCCTGCCCATTGCACTTGACCACAGTATATGGTAATGGTTGGTTTTCATTTTCCTCCCCAAATTGAAGGCAGAGACTCTCACCTCCATGTTCCTTATTACACAGAAATTGCTAAGTCAATTTTTCTTACATGAATACCTGAAACATTGAGTAGATGGATGGATGGATGAGCAGATGGAGGGAAGAATGATTAGCTTATGAAGTGTGACATTAATTCAGATTACCTAATGAGAACAAATCAGAGTAAGAATATCTAAAATAAATAGAATTCAGTATGTGGTTTCATTTGCATTCCAATTGTAAAGGTGTCCCTGTTACTAACATGATGTTATTTATATCCATTTACCCTTTGGATGTTTTTCTAATACAAGTAATCATCATAATTTTTATTTGTAATTCTTGCTGTGTGGTTTTTCTCCTGAAGCCTTCCCAGGCATTTGAGTATTTTAAAGTAAGGGATGGGTGGGAGATGCAGCCTCTTACATGTTCTCACTCTGTTGATTTCTGAGATGCATGGAAGTCAGACCCATTACATTGCATTTCCCCCCTCCACGGAGTGCTGATAATGTGGTTCCAAGACCAGGTCTCAGCTGCAGGTTGAGCAGCAGGTCGTGTCCTCACTTCCTCTTCTGTTCCTACCAACCAAGGGTTTGTGTCTCTCCCTCTCAGGTCAGTCTAGAGCACGAGGAGCAGAAACTGGAGCTCAAGCGCCAGCTGACGGAGCTGCAGCTGTCCCTGCAGGAGCGCGAGTCGCAGCTGACGGCCCTGCAGGCCGCTCGGGCAGCTCTGGAGAGCCAGCTTCGCCAGGCGAAGACAGAGCTGGAGGAGACAACAGCTGAAGCTGAAGAGGAGATCCAGGCGCTCACGGTAGGTCTGGAGAGCTGTGCCTTGAGGTTGGGTGGGTGTGGTGCTGGGTCTGTTTGCTCACTCTCAGGGTTCCTGAGAGGCCTGGATGTGGTGGCTCATGCCTGTGATTTCAGAACTTTGGGAGGCCGAGGCGGGAGGATTGGTTGAGCCCGGGAGTTCAGACCAGCCCGGGCAATATAGTGAGACCCCGTCCGTACATATGAAAAAATTCTAGAAGGGAAAAACAATCCACAGAGATACCTAATGGGCAGAAAGTTGGCTTTCATAGGCTGCTTCTTCGTTGGAATTAGTATACGAGCTTGATTGGTAATATCTTGGCTTTCTTAGCATCTTCAAAAGTTCCTGGTTTATGTGTCTTCCTTCTTTTTAAAATGATCATCATCGTATTTTAAATTTCGGTTTCAGCCAAACAAAGTCTGTTTACCTGGTTCTTCTACTTGCATTTATAATAATCATTAAAAAAAATAATAATCTTATATCTTCCGGTAGTCTTTCTACCATATTTTTATTTTGGTTAACCTCTATATGCTACTTTTTTTTAAAGCTGTAGGTTCTGCTTCCTGTCTTTTATATCAAAGAGTCTACTGAATGCAAGATTCTTTCTCTAAAAGGGACCTGGCTTCCCTTCTCTTACGTAGCTTGAGAGTATTCTTAGAAGGTAGAACTTGAAGAGCTTGCAGGGGTCACTGGATTTAGACCTTAGTTCGTTCTTTCTAGAAGCCTGAGAATGGGGTTTTTTTTGGGGGGATGGCATTTTACCACAGTTGAGCATTCTCAAAGGGACTGACCCCGGTTAGCAAACTCACAAGACTCTCACATCTAAAATGCCAGCTTACCAGCTTGTTGGGAGAAATGCCACTGCCAAGTGGACTGTGGCACTGTGGATGGCCAATCTTTGGATTTTTTTCTCATTTAGGGAAGTGTGCTTAGAAAACCCCGTTATTCTTGGAAAGCTCCTTGGTAGACATTGACTCTGAACATAGGAAGCTGAGTGAGTTTTAATGGCTAGTGTGAACCAAGCACATGGCATTTCTCTTAGAAACATACTGTCCCTGCCAAGTGGACGGGGCACACTCACGCCTTCTGGTCAGGGTGCCCTCTCCTGTGGACCGGGCACAATACAGCTGATTTGGTGTAGTGTTTATTATAAGGAACCTAAATGTGTCCCTTATTCATTCTGATTCAACTTGGATGCTGTCCCGATCTCCATCTGCAAACATCTCTAAACCTCCCTTAGAGTGGAGTTACTTCTGTAAATGACCATGTGCATTCACTGCTTATGATTTACCTTGTTTAAAAGTAATTGTGTGTGTGTGTGTTTTTTTAACTTTGTTTCATTCTTAGAAGTTACTGCCCATTGTTGGGATTGAGTATCCCATTATCTGAACCAAACTGGGAATGTGACCTGACAGTGCCAGGGTCCTTATGGGACCATCTGGAGGCACAGCAGCCTCCGCAATGCTAGGGGTACAGAGTAACTCCTGTATGGAAGGCGTTTGTGTGGACCCTGGATTTTCCAGGACTTACACCAAGTTCACATGTCGATTGCAACTTTAAGTTCCATCATCGCTATGACAACGCTCATGACATGAACCAGTGGTTGGTTTGGAAAAAAAAAATCATGATATTTCTTTGTTTGTACTCTGCCTTGTTTCATAATGGACTAAAAGCAGTTTGGAAAGCTACAAAACAATAAAACAGGACAAAACAAGAAAGACAAAGCAAAGAGAAAATAAGTGTATATAAGACAAACACGGAGCTGGGAATGAAATCTATATGTACAAGTTCATGCCGAGAAGGGTTGTGCATTGGCTGGCGTTGGGTGGGTGGAGAGAGAGAGACAGATAGCATTTCTTAGCTCCTGAAGGGAGACACTTAAGTTTCAACCACTATTATATTTAATGCATTGTAAGTATTTTTGCCTGGTATGAACACCTAAGCTCTGAGGGAAAGAGATACATCAGTAATTTTTTTTTGAGACAGAGTTTCACTTTATTGCCCAGGCTAGAGTGAGTGCCGTGGCGTCAGCCTAGCTCACAGCAACCTCAAACTCCTGGGCTCAAGCAATCCTGCTGCCTCAGTCTCCCAAGTAGCTGGGACTACAGGCATGTGCCACCATGCCCGGCTAATTTTTTTTCTATATACATTAGTTGGCCAATTACTTTCTTTCTATTTATAGTAGAGATGGAGTCTCGCTCTTGCTCAGGCTGGTCTCGAACTCCTGAGCTCAAACGATCCGCCCACCTCAGCCTCCCAGAGAGCTAGGATTACAGGCTTGAGCTACCTTGCCTGGCCAACATCAGTAATTTAATGTATATTTAATGAGCCTTTGCTGTGTGCCCAACGCTGTGTCTTTAGCCTTTTCTCCCTAGGGGATTGGCCTGTAATTCCCCAAATCCGTTTACTTCGGAGCAGCTGAGTGGGACACATTTATCTTGCTGCTCTGCTGGAACTGGGAGGGAGTGGTGGCAGTGTATCTTATCCTGCCCCTGTTCGGAAGGAAGAAGGTATAAAACAGAGCACGTGTCACTGCTCTTATCTGTAGGGAAATTAGTCCTCTAAATCCTGTCTTGCTGCTGGTTGGAATGTGCTGTGTCTAGTGGCTGCAGGAAGCCTAGCCCAGCAGCAAGTCACGACTTAATTTAGTTAGATGAGATCACCGCCTCAAAGCATCTTCTTAAAAAAAAATAAAAACTAAAGAAACAAACCTCTATAGGTCTAGAAACTAGGCTCTATCGGCATTGCAGACGAAGATGCAATGGAAAATAGGGCTTGTTCACATGATGGCAGAAGTGCCTTTGGTTAAACAGCTGGCTATAAACCATCCTACAGAAATCCAAACTCCGTATCGATTTGCTCCAGTTTAGTTTTGAGGCTGTGGGCTTTTTTCCCCCCTCCTACTTTCTTGATTATGTCCCATAACTCTGGTTATAGATAGCATGTTTTCCAAGAAAAAAAGAAGGTGGTCACAAATGCAATACTTTCTGACTTTCTCATTGTTCGAGGCCCAAGTTCAGACCCTGAGCAAGCGTCAGTCAAATTAAATCAGCTGGATCTAAAATAATCTCCTAGGAGACTTGTGAGCTTCAGGAATAGTCAAATAGGCTGCTATTGCTTAATTTTAAGAGGCAGCCATCTCCTAGCCTGGGAAGGGAGCAGCTACCTTGTTTGGCTTCTGCTCCTGGGCCAAATTAGATGGAGCACAGTTAAATTGAAGCTTTCCGTGGAAGGAGCTTGGCAGAGCAGCTGGGAGGCCATTGTTGCACTTCCCACCGCTTTCTTTTTTCCCATTCTCACTTTATCCATCCTGTCAATTAATTGCATTTGTATTAAAATCAACTGGCCATTAAAAGCTGAGAATTAATCAAGGCTAAGACCAACTTTAAACAGAAACATGCTTTTAAGATACTTTGGTACTTATTGGTAGAAAAAAGACTTTTCTGCCTGAACTTGGTGTTTAAGACTCCATGTAATCCCTTCGTTTGAGGAAGAGAATTTAAGTCTGCACACTTTATAGCACACAGTGTAGCACAATTGAATGGGCTCACCTGGTAGAGGCATGTCGTGTGCTCTGTGTACACCAACAAGGCCACAAGTTTTGTGTTCCTGTCTCCTGTGTTCTTTTATTCATTCGGTCAAGTTATTTTCGTTGAATAATCAAGAGTTGAAAGCTAGAGACTAATGAAAGGAATCCTTCTTCCTTTGTGGTGTGATTATGGGTTCCCAAAGTCATCCTCTCTGATTTGCTGAGATCATTAGTCAACGCACACTCTTAATCTTGAACATGAATATCAAAGCCTTGTATGTAATTAATTAGTAAGCCGTCAGCATGTTAGCAAGATGTGAAATTGGAGCATGTAAGGTGACATCCTTGTTTGGTGCCTGCCTTCACCAGGAAAAGGATAGGTGTGCAGAAGCCTGAATGTTCTAGAATCCTAATCACGGATCCCAGAAGGTGATCAGACATCTAAATGCTCCTTTCCTCAGTTCTGCAAGTATTTCCTCTCAATCAAGACTGCATTGTAATTTACTTTCTTCCTCTTGTAACTTTGCTTAAAAATTAACCAAGGCATAAACGCTCCCAAAACAAAGTGTCTGTCTTGTCTTCACGCCATGATGGTAGCAGTCTATCCATTCTACCTTGTTGCCACCCAACTTCTAAGTCAATGGTTCTCAAAGTGGGTCTATGGACCTCTTGGGGTTCCCAGGTCAGACTATTTTCATAATGCCACTAAGATGTCATTTGGCATTTTTTCACTGTGTTAACATTTGCACTGATGGTGCAAAAGCAATGTTACTGTTGTTTTAAGAGAAAATTGAAATATTTGAATAATGTCTCAGTTTTAATTTCTGCTGTGGTAAATGTAGATAGAAATAACTCACATAAACAAAGCTCTTTGGGAAAGGCATCAATAATTTTTAATTATTATATATAAATATTATATATAATATAGTATAAATATAGTATACTATGTAGTATAAATATTAATCCCTTGTAGACCTAATACTTAATTAACACTCAAACATTTCACTGAGAGAATACAAACCTTGTCTTATATGTTTTACTATGCTTATATGTACTATTGCTTGACCTTTTGCCTTTATGTGTATTTGGTTTGCAACTTATTTCAAAAAAACATAAAGCATGTGACACTTACCATTTTCTTACAGTTCAGTGGTTGTTAAGTACTTATATTAATAGTATTTCTAGCAGCCACACAGGGTCAGTTGTACATTTTGTGTTTAAATTTCACAATCAATAATACATCAAAAGCCATAATGACTATAGTTTATTATGCCTTCAGAGAAGATTGCCATTTGATGTGTTGAAATGATCCAAAGGCCCCATAATGGCTAATTTTAATGGAAATGAATCAGTATTAATGATTAAAATTTCAGACTCCCTTGGGACAGTTAAGTGAGCTTTTAATGGTGTGGTGTTATTGAGAAACTTTGCTGTTAATAAGAAAGTAGAACCTAATAAGAAAGTGGAATAGGGCTTCTGTCCCCATATCTAGGCCAGCGAGCTTTTTTATAGTCACTGCTTATGCTTTGAAGGGATTAACTCTACCCTCGGCTTCTTGTTTCTGTCTTTGAGAGATTTCACACCAAATAATCATTTAGGGCAGGTATTGGCGAGCTACACAGCCTGCAGGCCCAATTGGGTCTGTCACTTGTTTCCTGTAAATAAAGTTTTATTGGAACACAGCCATACCCATTTGTTTACCGATTGTCTATCGCTACACTTCTGAACAGGACTGAATGGCCTGCAAACCAAAAATATTTACTGTCTGACACTTCAAAGAAAAGACTTGCTGACCCCTGACCTAGAGTTGATTAACACAATGGCCTTATTCTGAATCCTTGCCCTTTGTCCTTGATGATCATGGAATGCACTAGAGGGGCTTGGGTGGTCCTTGAGGCCAGGCTGCTGCTTGGTTATAGATGAGACTTTAACAGTGCTGCTTGGTTATAGATGAGACTTTAACAGTAATGCAGATAGCCACATTCCTATTTTGGGTAAATAGAATTCTTACCATATCACATTAATAAATCTCTCATTGTTGCTAGGCAAAAAGCAGATTGAGTTTTGGAAAAAAATATGATCTATTAGTCCACAAAGGAAGCTGATTCTAAAGAATAAGTTTTTATTTATGAATCTGACTGTGAATCTGTCTATACAACTATTTGTTTTTTTGTTTTACCATTTTTCCGGTGCATTCTTTTGTGTAGATCCAAATTTTTGGTTGCCATTTTCCTTCTGCCTGAAGGAATTCCTTTAACATTTCTTATAATATAGATCTGTTGGTAACAAATTCCTTCAGCTTTTGTATGATTGAAAAAGCTTTTATTTTACTTTCACTTTTGAAAGATATTTTTGCTGGGTATAGAATTCTAGGTTGATAGGGTTTTTCCCCACCTTCCCTCACCTTTTGGTACTTTAAAGGTGTTGCTCTACTGTCTTCTAGCTTCCCTTCTGCACTCCCCAGACCCTTGGGGAGAAATCTGCCATCTTTCTTATCTTTGTTTCTCTTAATGGGTCTTTTCCTCTGGCTGGTTTTAAGATTTTGTCTTTATTGCTGGTTTTAAGCAGTTTGATTATGATGTGCTTTACATTAATTTTCTTCATGTTTCTTGTGCTTGGGCTTGATTGAACTTTTTGCATCTTTGGGTTTATGGCTTTCATCAACTTTACAAAATATATGGCCATCATTTCTTCAAATATTTTTTCTGTCTCATCCCTTTAATCCTTTGAGGACTCTAATTACATGTGTATTAGGCCATTTGAAGTTGTCTCATATCTCAGTGATGCTCTGTTCATTTTTTAAGTCTTTTTTTTCCCTCTGTGTATTCATTTTGGATAGTTTCTACTGCTTTGTCTTAGTTCACTAATCTTTTGTTCTAAAGTGTCTAATCTGTTACAAACTTATTAATTTATAAAGAAACCTATTAGAGAAACCATCACAGCTCTAAAATTTTTGACTCAGTTGTCTTATAGACTTTCCTGTGGAGATTAATTTGTTTCTTTATAAAATAATGGGCATATAATATGCACTCAAAAAATCCTTGTCAGCTGAATGAATGCTGTTGTTTTAGGGCAGCTTTTCCTCAGAGGAAGCCTGTGTATTTACTTCAAGACCAATGATGGGTTTTCTGAATCTCTGCAGCTTTTGATAACAACACAAACACACAGAAAGTCCGTACTTTGTCCTGGCTCTTTTGTCCTGTATGTTTGTGTCCCTGTGTGTGTGTGTGTGTGTATGTTTATCAGGAAATAGGCTGGGGATGAGTCAGGTGGAAGGAAGAGGGAAAGTTATATTTACAGAATGGAGAATGAAGAGAAGTAAAATTGTCATCTATTTTTTCCCCCTTTTTCTTTCTGTAGTCCCTAGGCATTAATATGAATGTTAAAAATATTTGTACAGGGTGTGCATGTGTGGTGTAAATAGGTAATTGTTTTCAACACACCATTGTGTTATTCTTGTAACTTAATTGTGATGTTGGGGATGACTTGATGAATTCATTCCTTGAAAAACAGATGCTGGCACTACCACCACAGCATTTGAGCCTTTCCGGGCAAATTGCTATTTTCTATATTTGACCCACAGCATGTAGAGTTGTATTCTACTCTATGAAAAATTTATAATCAACTTCTTACCTTTTAGGCACATAGAGATGAAATCCAGCGCAAATTTGATGCCCTTCGTAACAGCTGTACTGTGAGTATTCATTAACCAAAATCGATTAAAATAATGTGAAATGGAAACAGAGAAAGGAAGGAGAATATCTTCCTAATATTGATGACTGATGTTTGATACAAACTTGACAGTTTGAAGCAGATAATGAGTTCAAACTTGTTTGGAGTTTTTGAGTCCTAGATAGCCAGTTTTTGGGGTTTCTTACAGTTTTAAAAAACCAAAACCATCCTTTGTATTCTGGAGACGAGGATAGTTAGAATGGCCAAAATAATTCTCACTGTGGAATCACTAGTAGGTTTCATTAGCTACAGCAGAAATCCCAAGGCAGCTCCCTGCTCCTGCCCCAGTGTGGAAGGTTCCGTGGCTAGCTGGGACCAGAGACTGTCCAGATGCCAGGGGCAGTTGTATCTGTGAGACTTCTCCAGCATACTGCCTCTGCAGAGAAGAAAGACCAACTAGGTTTCTTCTTCTGAGGACCTAGAATTTTAACTTCCTATCAGGCAGAATCTGGCTTCCTAAGATGTAAGTTAAAAATTGCAGGACTCTTTGGGAGATGTTATTTATATTGAGAGAAGTAAATTCTATGAGCAGATAAGCATCATTCATAGGTTATATAATAGAGTAGTGTCAATGGGAACTCAAAGTCTATTTTTGATCAGAACGAAGGACTGAAATAGGCCCCTTTCAGAAGATGGGGATGTTATCCTTATTCATGTTCCATCTTTTTTCTTTGGTCTTTGCTTTTTTTACTTTCTTAGTTAGTCCTCAGTGATCTGTCCTTGCATCTGTGCATTTCAGAAACAACCCCCTTGCAAACACATGCATATTTTATTTTCTGAGCTCTTTATTTCCTCTTTAGCTGCTATAAATGAGACATTAAGTCCTAACGGTATTTTTAAATCTTGATTTAGGCAAAAACGCATACAGTGCATAAAGTATAGTAATCTTAAGTGTACAGGTCAGTGAAATTTTTACATATATAGACAACTGTGTAACCACAGTATAGATCAAGATGCAGAACATTTTCAGCCACCAGAAGGTTCCCTCCTATCCCTTTGTCAGTATCCTTTGCCCCGTGGGTAACCACTGTGCTGACCTTTGATAACATAGATTAGTTTTGCCTGTTCTTGAACTTCATATAAGTGGAATCATAAATGGAAGTGCTCTTTGGGGCTTAGCTTCCCTCTCCCCCCAGCCCCACTTAAATTGTCTGCGATGTGCTCCATGTTGTTGCATCTGTCAGTAATTTGTTCTTTTCCATTGCTGTGTGATATCTCCAGTGTATGAGTAGAACTGTCGTTTGTTTATCCACTCTCCTTGCTGGTGGACGCTTGGATTGTTTCCGTGATGAATAAAGCTATTAGGAAACATTCCTGCACAAGTCCTTTGGTGGCCGTAAGTGCTTATTTCTGGTGCACGCATACCCAAGACTGAAATTGCTAGGTCATGAGATATGCCTCTGTTTGGCTCTCGCAGGGACCTGGCAGACTGATGTTGGGTCTGTATTTCCTCATGTGATGGTTGGATCAGGATGGGCCTGGCTTAAAACTTCTGTCGATTTCTTCCCTTTCTCTTCCCTTCCTTGAGGAGTTGGTGCATCATGTTTTGGTATTCTTCTGCCCTGGATTTTTAGTTTCTTGTTGTCTTGGTTTCTTTCTTACTTGACACAAGAGTTATTTGCTTATATTATATATGTGCTCGTGAATGATGGCTGAGTAAAATATACATCATTTTATGACTGATTTTTTTATATTACATTTTTTCTCTTAAATTCAGATATTTTTAAAATGCGTACATTAGTAATCCTGTTCCATTCATCTAGGGTTCTCTTTTCTCTGTTTTTAGTCTTTTGGCAAAAGAACTTTTTTAAAAAACATTTTGTATACAGCTTTATGGAGGTATAATTGGTGTACTATAACTTGATGAGTTTTAAAATGTGTATACCTGTGAAACCATCAAAACAATCAAAATAATGAATTTTATTATTTTGCATAATAAAATTATCCAAATTTTATTTTTGAGGGATAAAAATAAAATTTTTATTTTATCCATCACCCTCGAAGTATCCTTTTACTCCTTTGTGTCCATCCTGCCCCACATTTTAAGTGGGAAGTTTAGTTTTAATGGACTATACCAATATGTAGGACGAATTTGGTTACTTTCTTATGTAACATTTATATTCTTCAAATTTGCATTTTCCGGGAAAAAGGACTTCTAATTCTTGCTTCATTTACCTCTGATGTTCTGTGGAGAAGTCCCTGGGGGTCTTCCCAAATGCGTGTGAACCCCAGAGAGTGACTCCCACCCCCATTTCAGCCAGAGCAGCTGGGTAGCTTAGTGGTCTGAGCCATGGGCTCTGGAGTCATGTAGCCTGAGCTCAGATGATGAATTGGTCTCTTGGTAACCTATGTGACGTTATCCTCCTAAACCTCTATTTTTTTGTCTCCAAAATGGAGATAACATTCTACACCCTCAGTTCAAATGTGCCATTGAGTGTAGGGTGCATAGTTAATTTAATAGCTGCTCTTTAGGGGCTGGGTGAGGGAAGAGAGATAGCTGCTTAGTTCCAATACACCGTACACTTCAAATTTCAGAGACAGTAAAACTCAGGAAACAGTGAGTCATAGACTTTGATAATAATACCTCTCTCATAGAATTGCTGCGTGAATTAAATGAGAGGATATATGCAAAAAATGTTCCCACAGGGCCTGGTCCATAGAAAGTACTAAGCAACATTGGTTACTGTTATTATTTTATTTTATTGGGCTTATAATACTCTTTTTTTTGGAACATGGCTCTTCTACTTTAAAAAGTTTGAAAAACACAGTTTTAGAACAGCATCTGGCTACAATATTAGAGCTCAATTATACTTTGAGTGGCAAGTTCAAGGCCACTTTAAAGAGACTTCGGAAGAGTTAGGCATTTTCCGGCACTGTCCAAGGTTGTCTTTGCTGGGAAATGTCATCTTCGTCACTGGTGGGAACTCTCGCAGTAACTCAGTTGATAGGAGCTCCCAGTTAGCAGCTTCCCAAAACCTCATGAACAGTAAGATTTTCAAGCTCAGACAATTTCTTTATTTTGAAGACATTTAAAAAAAGGATTTGATTCAATCTGGCACCCAAAACCCCTACCTAAGTCTGTTGCAGAGGGGAGTTGGTGGGCAAACATATGACACAGTTTTAATTATGAATCAATCTGTCAGCTATAAGATTAAAAATAAATAATATGCAAATAGCTGCCTTCAGAAAAGAAAAGAACTAGGCATTAAAATAGTACTCAGTCCTGTGTCTTTTTAGCCCAATGCTCACTATCTAACTGGTTTCTTAACCCCTAATGTGTCATTGGACATTAACCTGGTAACTTTCCTCTACCTGTCTCCCAATGTGAGTGGTTAACATCTACTTTTCAGAACCATGAGGTTCGCATGATACGCTTGAAAAGCAACAGATCACCCCAACAGTTTTTTTTTTTTTGACACTGAGAGGAGATCATTTTTTATATCCTGTTTTCTCTTACAACTGCACCAGGACCACTCATCTGCAAAAACAGCATAAAAGAAAGCTCTGCTAGCCCTTGCATTATGAAGCTATCTCCCTCATCTTCTTTACTGCTAAGATGGAATCAGCCTTTCAGTTTATCTTTGGGGTTGAAAGGTAACAGGCTCATAGTAAACAGAGCATTTGCCCTGGGTATGGAGACAATATATCCAGTGCCAGCAAGTAGACCTTGCACGTTTACTGGTTCAAAATCAAAAAGGATTTTCCTGAATGGTCAATATATCTTACTCCATCATTTCAGTTTTCAAGGATCTGAAAGAAAAATTGAAACACTTCTATCCCCATTTTAGGGGGCTGTATAGTATAGGCAGTAAGAGTTGTAGATTCTGGAGTTTAAGTGCTGGGTTCAAATGCTGGCTTTTTAATTAATATTTTCTAGCAGTGACATTGAGCAAGTTAGCATTTCTGTTGCCCCAGTTTCCCTATCTATAAAATGGTAATAAAATAATGCCTACTTCAAAGGACAGCGTGAAGACTGCCAATTATTATACGTTTTTAAAAACCATTAAGTGTTTCAAGACAAATTAATATCTGTAAACTCAATAATATGTGCTTGTGTGCGCCTCTAATGTGTAATACCATAATTCCAGCAACTCGAAACAGGGTCACAAACTAAACATGTTATGGCTTGGCCAGAAGGAATGTATGTATAACAGGTACAAATCATTTTCAATGCTTTAAATCTCTGTATGAATGCTTCACACAAACATGAAATCCTTCTCTTGTCAAGTGAGCAAAATAGAGATGATGACCAAACACAAAACCAGCAGTCACAAGCTGGAGATAGAAATCAGAGACATGAGACCCCCTTGAAAACTGGCTGACACCAGGGAAATAGTAGGACCCTTCTTATTTCAGTTGGCCCATCTCAATTCAAGTGACGTTAATAACCTTGACACCTCATTGACTTTTTTCAAGTGTTTCTTCTTTAGCACTTTAATTTGGGGAGAAAGAATAGGTGGCAGAAATGGGCTCATAGTAAATTGCATCTCCCCCCCCCCCCCATAAAGCAAAGAAAGTGGGTACTCATTCAGATATACCTTTGAATGGTAAGCAAATTATTTTGGCATAATTTGGCATGTATTATTATTTGGCATATATATAGTATACATATATATTATCATGTGAATAGATTTTCTATAGTCTGTTCCTTCCCCAAGAGCCTGTAAAGATGAAGGATCATCATGGTTATTTAGTTTTATTCCTTATATTTCATATGCTCTATTAAGGCCAAATAATATGCAAGAAAATTCAAAAAAATTGAAAAAATAAAAACAGATGAGGTATATATAGTATTTACTTCTATGTCACACATGGAGAAACCAACCCAGCAGAGTTCAAGGTGGCTTATTTGGGGTTCCAGAATCCATTTTGTGGCCTATGTTCTAGGCTAGTTTGCCTCAATCTTGCTTTTCTCTGGGAAAGATGTAGGAGGAAGCACAGTAGTTAAATGGGGACATTTACATTCTGGGATGAAAAGTATCTTAAGGAATGCATTTACTACCTACAGGAAGGAGACCAGTTGAACTAGTGGGCATTGCTTGTTTATTGTTTTTCGTCTTAGAAGATTTAACCAGGTCATAGGAAAGTTGATACAGGGACCCTACAAGGCATAACTGCCACCTAGAAATGACAAATGTATGGTTTTCCTCCCATTTCTCCCCCTTAAAGAAGATGTCTTAGCTAAGAACCTGACCAGATAACTTTTATTCCCTGTCTCATAGCTGACAGCAAACCTCAGACGAGTATATTGGGAATTATTGTGGCTTTTGACATTAAAAGCAAATTACTAGACGACCAGACCATTACATTAAAAGGTTATCAGCTCAGTTAACAAAATGAAAAGTTGTATTTCCTGAGCCACATTGGACAAATGTTCTCAATTGATGTTCTTTAATCTGTGTGCCTGGGAAGATTTTTTAAATTGATAGTCAAAGGAAATTAAAGTAGGAATTAGTCATGGAAACAATGGGAACATTTCATAAACTAAGTCTACTCTAGGTTTGAAAATTGGAAACAATGAATAACCATAGGCTTAAAGGCATTTCCTTTTAATTTTCTTCTTTTTTTTTTTTTTTACATAAAATTTAATTTAGTCCCTCTGTGCCTCAGTCCAACTATTATTAGAAAATTGCCCTTAAACTTCTAAAGTATTATATATAAAAGCTCTCTGCAAGCACTAATACAAAGCCTCAACAAAGAGAATAGGAAAGCTAAATGCTCTGAAATTGAAGTGATTCTGCCATTGAGCAGGGAAATAATTTAGGAAAACCAGATTAAATCTCTCTCAATAAAATGGCAATTCATATGGTTTTCCCATTTTCTGATAGCTAACTGTATAGTAAAATCCATTAAAGTGATGCCATAGTACAATATTGTATTGTAAGGGTTATTCTGAGCTTCCCTTAAGTTTTTTTTTTTTTTTCCTTTGTTGCATGAAATTAAATTTATTGCTTGAGATTTTATTAAAATAACTCTTAGTATCCTTCCCTGTTGATCTTCCTTGAGAAGTACTTCATTTTGTTTTCTAAGACTATGGCCATTTGTAATTGTAATGTCTCAAATAGATGGTGTCAAGGGCATTTTTAGCTTAATTAGCAGATTGTGATACCAGACTATTCCTCTTTCTTTAATTTGCATTTTTCACATTTGCATTTTTTACCTTATATTACCGTCCATTAACTTGAGCTCATTCAAACTTGCCCTTTCCATTTAGTAGTCACTTTTGATTAATTTTGCTTTTGCCATATTTTTTCCAAATGTATCCTGAGTAGAGCAAAACTGAGTCTTGTCTTTTCCTACCACCACATGCGTGTAGAGTGAGTGAGCATGGAAGCCTGAATTTGGCTCTTAAGCTTGGATAGGCAAACACGGGAGCTGCATGTTGATTGCGTCGCGTCAAGTAGTTTCAAAAATCAGTAGCTCTAGAAGCAGCTTCTCATTTAAAATGAATTTTCTTGGTGTGTAACTAGCTTCCTTTCCTTTTTTAGGTTATCACAGACCTGGAGGAGCAGCTAAACCAGCTGACCGAGGACAATGCTGAACTCAACAACCAAAACTTCTACTTGTCCAAACAACTCGACGAGGCTTCCGGTGCCAACGATGAGATAGTGCAACTGCGAAGTGAAGTAGACCACCTCCGCCGTGAGATCACAGAGAGGGAGATGCAGCTCACCAGCCAGAAGCAAGTAAGGAGGGCAAACAAGGTCATGAGATCCCGGGGGGACTTTGAGAAGAACTGTAGGAAGAGTGGCTGGTACCTTCTCCCGAGGGTTCCAAGATCATGCTTCATCCACTAAACGGGCCCTTTTTACAATCATCTCTTGTTTCCAAGGCTTTGGGGTTTCAAAAATGGCTTTTAAAAGTGTGTAGTTCTTACTAATTTTGATTTTTCTTTTTTTCCTTTTTTTTTTTTTTTTTTTTGAGATAGAGTCTTGCTGTTGCCCTGGCTAGAGTACAGTGGTGTCATCATAGCTCACTGCAACCTCAAACTCCTGGGCTCAGGTGATCTTCCTGCTTCAGCCTCCCAAATAGCTGGGACTACAGTTGTGTACCACCATGCCCGGCTAAGTTTTTCTATTTTTAGCTGAGACAGGGTCTCAAACTCCTGACCTCAAGCACTCTTCTTGCCTTGGCCCTCCAGAGTGCTAGGGTTACAGGCATGAGCCACTGTACCCATATTAATTTTGATTTTTTTTTTTTTTTTTTGAGACATAGTCTTGCTTTGTTGCCCAGGCTAGAGTGAGTGTCGTGGCGTCAGCCTAGCTCACAGCAACCTCAAACTCCTGGGCTCAAGCAATCCTCCTGCCTCAGCCTCCCGAGTAGCTGGAACTACAGGCATGTGCCACCATGCCCGGCTCATTTTTCCTATATATATTAGTTGGCCAATTAATTTATTTCTATTTATAGTAGAGACAGGGTCTCGCTCTTGGTCAGGATGGTTTCGAACTCCTGACCTCGAACAATCTGCCTGCCTCGGCCTGCCAGAGTGCTAGGATTACAGGCGTGAGCCACTGCGCCCGGCCTAATTTTGATTTTAAAAAATTAAAAATAAAATCAAATCCTTTGGGAAGCCAGTGTGAGCTCAGTTTTAACCTTTGTCACCTCCCCTAAGCCTTGCTCTGAGTTCCATCTCTTAGGTGGTGGCAGAAATGTCCCTGATCTATTCTCACAGGCTGGATCGGGTCCTCTCAGGCTGTAGAAGAAAAAGATAAACCATGTTTCAAACTGTAGATAGAAACTTGTGCTTTTCTGAAACTGACCTGACAAAAGTAACCTCCAGGAAATCCTCATTTAATACAAGGCACAACTCAGTGGTACTGATTTGCAGACGATGGAGGCTCTGAAGACCACTTGCACGATGCTGGAAGAACAGGTCATGGATTTGGAGGCCCTAAACGACGAGCTGCTGGAAAAAGAGCGGCAGTGGGAGGCCTGGAGGAGTGTCCTCGGTGATGAGAAGTCCCAGTTCGAGTGTCGGGTTCGAGAGTTACAGAGGATGCTGGACACTGAGAAACAGAGCAGGTGGGCCTTTCTGTTTGCGAAAAGCCAGTGACAGGTGACCGCAACAGGATCTGCTTGAGTTGTGAACCAGGTGACCAAATGTTCCAGCTGAGACTGAGGAGTTTCCTGGGACACAAGCCTTTCAGTGCTAAAAGCAGGAGGCAAACCAGGATGGGGTGGTTGTCCTGCTTGTAAATATGGATGGTGTGAATTGGATTCTGTGGCAGTGACTTGTGTCTTTTTACCCTGTGCAGAGGCCCGGGAGGCAGGGCAAAGATCTTGGTGCTTTCTTTGCCGAAGCACTCTTACCGAGTTTCTTAGTGTGACCATGTAGCAAGACCATCACCATTTTAATCCTGGTCACATAGCTCCCCTCTACACCAGGGGTCCTCAGCTGTGACACTATTGACGTTCTGGGCCAGGCTGTTCTTTGCTGTTGGGGGCTGTCCTGTGCATCGTAGGAACCTGAGTAGCATCCTCTGTCTTGACCCACTAGATTCCAGTAGCAAACCCCCTTCCCAAGTTGTGACATCCCAATATGCCTCCAGACATTGTCCCCAGTGTCCCCAGTGTCAATTCCTCCCCTGGTAGGGGAGGAATTACCCTCAGTTGACAACTACTGCTCTAAAGAGTAGTTGAGTGTTTTTTTTTCTTTCTTTCTTTCTTGGTAGGAAATGGTAGTAAGTTCAGGCAATATCTTCCCTCTACCTTTCCACTTTTGTTTCCGCAGTCCCCCCAGCATAGAGTTCCCTTCCTGCCTGGGCCATAATATTGCAGGTGGTGCACTGCATAGCTCTGGGAAGTGCTGTTCACGTTGATGACATCATTTATTTGAAGAATTATTGTGACAGTTTTATAGCTCATAGCAGGAAAGTGTTTGGTTCTAACAAAATTGGTGTGTCATGACAATTTGCAGATGGAAAGAACTTGTCTTGAAGAACGGGCACCTCTTTCCAGTTTGCACAAAGGCTTCCTATGGGCTAATGCTAGCTCTGTGGCTTCCTGTCTGCACAATGGAATTGTATCCATCCTTTTTGTCCTTGCTCATGTCACCTTCCTCTGAATCACAGCTTTTTGTGATTCTCCAAACTCCTTAGGCAAGATAAACTAAATGTAATATACAAATATTTATCACTTAATTAGGCTGTATCACACTCATTTTGGTATCTCCCACATTTACTTGGCCAGAGTAGAACTCAGCTAAATCTGTTGGGTGGGTTATCCATACTGAGTTCAGTCGGGCTAGAAAAGATTGGAGGCAAAAGATGAGAACCCTTTAAATTTCAAGAGAAATGGTAGAAATAGTTCCTTTTGGACATCCTCCTACTCTGGTATTTGCTGATGTGAGGGGCTGATGTTTGAGGTCTCCTGCCGCTGCTTTTCTCTGAATATTTGGGCTACTCCCATCCTCCTTGTGAGTTCTGGCTGTTGTCACACAGACCTCTCCCACCCTCAAGTCCAGCTCCTGTCTTGGCTCTTTCTAGGGTCTTTCATAGATAATTTTGGGGGTAGGACCTGGTTCAGCATCAAGAAATCCACAACCAGACATGGAAGGTGTAATTATGAACTGTACTTGGGACTACAGTTGACTTTTGTTTCCTGTCTACTTTCAGGGCAATTGTGAAAGACTTTGGCTTTCTTTTCCTTTTTTTTTTCCTACCCTTATTTTGCTATTATGTGAGATAGTGAGATGAGGAAAATGTAATTCTTAATCCTTATCCTCAAAAGGCTAAGAGTACTGAAGGAGATAAACTATGCACTCAAATATTTATCACCTAAAATAGAGTGAGGTGTGCTAGGACATTTATGCTTTGGATACAAGAAGAGGTTACTGCTAAGAGGAGAAATCGGCAAGGTTTTATGGAGGACATAGCATGTGAGTTCTTCCTTGAGGCCTGAGTAAGACTTCAGTTTGCAGAGTAGGAAAGGAGACTGTTGCCAGTGGAAGTAGGAAAACATAATACTTAAATGTGGGAAGGGAAGGGAAGTGATTTTTCCAGTTTCCTTCTGGCTTTTCTGTTCTTGGTGTTATTTATGGATACACTCATCAGATTGAAGTTTTAGTTTCCTGCTGGGCACCCAAACATTTATCTCCTTGCATATACTTTAAGGAGAGGAAATGTTTGCCTGCATGGGGTCCCCGTGGTCATCTGCGTCCTGTGGTTCTTCAGTGGGGCCACGTTCCATTTCTGCTCCCATGGAGAGTGTGATAGTGTTGACACATCCTTATTCAGCCCAGTTGCATCAGGAAATGCCCTTTCCCTTTCAGCCTTTCTAAGTGAAGAACTTTATCTTTTAAAGGGTTTCTCTTTACCCAGGGCCTAACATGGGTCCAATTACATCTTGGAAAGTGAGACATAATTTGGAACTAGGAATCAAGGTCGGGCATCTGTCTGACCTGTAACCGGTTTGGCTGCTTGTGGGAGTAGAGACAGGCCAGCTTCCTTCTCCGTTGGGTGATGGTGGGGTCTGAGAGCAGGCCTGTGTTTTTCTGGCAGGGCAAGAGCTGACCAGCGGATCACCGAGTCCCGCCAGGTGGTGGAACTGGCAGTGAAGGAACACAAGGCCGAGATTCTCGCCCTGCAGCAGGCTCTCAAAGAACAGAAGCTGAAAGCTGAGAGTCTCTCTGACAAGGTCAGTGCCCATCCCTTCTCCCTTTTAGGAAGACATTTTCGTTTTCTCGTCTTAAAGGCCTGCTTGGTACAAATTCGAATGCAATCCTTGGCAAACATATATCACACGCATATGCTCACTGCTCTGCAAATGTCACATGGTTATGCTTCACTGTGGGACATCCTTGTAGTGTGGGTGGGTGTAGTGGGTCCTGGGTTATCATGGTTGGCCACTGACTTTTTAACATCTACCTGTTTGGGTCCCTGAAGTCTGAATTTTGATCTGGGTGCACAACGGCTTCTTATTTCTAGAAGGCTTTATGGATTTAATGTTGAGTATTCTTGGGAAGTACTTGGTGGCAATGATGAATGCTCATTCCATTGCTGCAAAAATAGGCAGCTCAGCTTTTCCAGATTGTAAGTTGCAGGGGTGTCATAAGGTCTGAGGACACATGCCAGTCCTCAGTATTTCACATTGGAGATACATGTGTTCCATCCATGTTCTGCTCCATATTATATTTATGAAGAGAGGTACCAGTGTTGTAGAGATTTTATCCAATGCTCTTGGAGGAGATGTATAACAGATGCTTCAGTGTTATAGATAACAAAAGTGAAGATCAGAGAACTCAGACATATTCTTTTCTGTACATACACACAAAGTAACCATCTGATTTTGTGTTTTCTATAACTTTGTTATTTCACAATTATCAAAGTTATTATTTAGGACATTGCAGAAAATTGAGAAACCAGCCAGGTGAGTGGCGCACACCTGTGGTCCCAGCTTCTCAGGAGGCTCGCTTGAGCCCAAGGGTTCTGGGCTCTCTATGCTGCTTGGGTGTCTGTACCAAGTTCAGCATCAGTATGGTGACCTCCTGGGAGTAGGGGACCACCAGGCTCCTAACAAGGGGTGAACTGGCCCAGGTTGGAAACAGCAGGTCAGTTCTCCCATGCTGGTCAGCAGTGGGATGGTGCCTGTCACTAGCCGCTGTGCTCCAGCCTGGGCAGCATAGCGAGACCCTGTCTTAAAAAAAAAAAAAAAAAAAAAAAAGAAAAAAATAGAGAAACCACAGAAAAGTAAAGGGAAAAAATGACTAGTAACCCATTCCCATAGTTATATTGGTGAATTTATTTGCCGTCTCTTTGCTTATGTTTATGTAACACACACATATTTTTATAAATTTAGGTTCTTACTATGTATAAGGCTTTACATCTTTTTATAAAAACCTATAATGAGAGGCTTTTCCTGAGTTATTGAATATTTTTTGAACATGTAATTCTAAAAAAAAAAGCAGTTGCATGGAAGTACCTAATTTAATCATTCTATTTGTATTGGAAAGTTGAGCTGCTTCCACTCTTTTGCCATATAAATAACACTGGGATGAACATGAATCTTTGTGGACATCGATGATTATTTTCTTACCAGATATTTATAGAGATAGAATTATTGGATTCAAGGCTAGAGCTTTCCACTCAGGAACACTCCTGAGTTCCCTGAAATGGGTTCCCATTTTTTTTTTTTAAAGCATAAAAAAAGTTAATTTATTGTTTAGAGGTGAGTGAACCCTTTTATGTTTAACTTAAAGAATATTCAATAACAAAGTCCTGGCCGGGCGCGGTGGCTCACGCCTGTAATCCTAGCTCTCTGGGAGGCCGAGGTGGGCGGATCGTTTGAGCTCAGGAGTTCGAGACCAGCCTGAGCAAGAGCGAGACCCCATCTCTACTATAAATAGAAAGAAATTAATTGGCCCACTAATGTATATAGAAAAAATTAGCCGGGCATGGTGGCACATGCCTGTAGTTCCAGCTACTTGGGAGGCTGAGGCAGCAGGATTGCTTGAGCCCAGGAGTTTGAGGTTGCTGTGAGCTAGGCTGACGCCACGGCACTCACTCTAGCCTGGGCAATAAAGTGAGACTCTGTCTCAAAAAAAAAAAACAAAAAACAAAAAAAAACAACAAAGTCCTTCTTGTCTTTTAAAGCTCCAGACATTCCAATACCATTTTTTCTTGATCTTCTCTTAATCAGGATGAAATTCTCTTGTCAAACTTGTCATCTGACAGAGCAGTCATTATTTGTGTACATGTCTAGTTACGGGCCTTTCTAACTTGGTGTAAGGTCCTTTGAGGGGGCCTTGCCATCCTTTAATTCTGAAAGCTGTCATGCTGGGTAGGTAGCAAGCACTCAGCATGTGATTATTTAATTAAATTCAGCCAAAGCATGTCAGATGAATAAATTCTTGAGCAGTCATCCTCTTAAGAACTTGTCACAGCTATATTTATGACCTATCCCTTAGAAATAATTGCTATCCTCATGTAATAACCCGTGGAAGACTTACCAATGACACGGACTTTTGTGTGTGTGTGTGTTTTTCCCAAAAAAACCCTTTACATTCTGACCTTTAGAATTTGATTATTCTTTATACGCGAAGATTTGTGGACATTTATAAAAGTTGTTAGCATCTAACATTTCTAAATGTGGCATCCTGCCCAACTTTTCCAAACATGTAGCTCAATGACCTGGAGAAGAAGCATGCCATGCTAGAAATGAACGCCCGAAGCTTACAGCAGAAACTAGAGACCGAACGAGAGCTCAAACAAAGGCTTCTGGAAGAGGTGAGTGTGAAACACCTGGGAAATAGGACCACCTGGAATTTTGAAAGTGAAAATTTGTCACATTCAGGTGGTCATGCCTAAATTAGACATTCAGATTTTGAAATTGGAGTTTTCGGGGAAGAGAGTAGGGTGGTCATGTAATGTCATGAAGGCCATAGGGTCTCCCTTTCATTTGTATCTTCCTATATGGTGCTTAACAGAGTGTCAAGCACATAGTAAGTATGTGCCAAATGGAGGTTTATTAAATGCATGGATGAATGATTGTTGAGTTAAATTGTTCTTTAGAGTTAATATGCAAAGTATATTAAGTTTCGTGCTGACAGGACATCTATGCAAATTAGCTTCCTGCACAGGATGGAGATTTGATCAGATTACGCTGAATACCAAATTTCATGAAGACTTTTGAATAGTTAATTCAGTTAAAAAATTTGACCTGCTTTTGAGACATAAAATGACAAGCTCAAACGGATCTCCAAGCCCATCCCTTATGTTAGTGCTGGTCCCTTTTCTCAGACTCAGAAAATTGCTGTTTAAATTGATGACTACTTTCATTCCCAACCACAGCCCTGCATGTTGAATCACTAATGATTCTGCTTTTGTTCATTAGAATTGACCTACAAGGACAAAAGTACTTTGTAAAGATATTTAATGAAACTTGGACTCCAAAGAGTATTCTGTTTAACCCCTAGTGAGCCTGACAGTTGAATTAACCAGAATTCTCTCTTCTGGTTAATTGAGGCATTGCTGTGTGACACCCATAGCTTCTGATGTGCTCTGCTGATAGAAATGAGGTTGCTATGCTATTAAGTTTCAAAAGTATAGTAAAAGTTTTGCAGGTGAGTATGAAGTATTTTATATAATCATACTTTTGTTGTTGTTGTTAAAGATGGAGTCTCTTGCTCAGGCTGGTCTTGAACTTCTGACCTTTGCACCCCCCTGGGCCTCCCAGAGGGGTGGGATTACAGGCGTGAGCCACTGAGCCCGGCCTTATAATGATACTTTTAAAAATATGGGCGGAGGCCAGGTGCGGTGGCTCACGCCTATAATCCTAGCCCTCTGGGAGGCCGAGGTGTGTGGATCGCTCAAGGTTAGGAGTTCGAAACCAGCCTGAGCAAGAGCGAGACCCCGTCTCATCTCTACTAAAAATAGAAAGAAATTAATTAGCCAACTAAAAATATATAGAAAAAATTAGCTGGGCATGGTGGCGCATGCCTGTAGTCCCAGCTACTTGGGAGGCTGAGGCAGAAGGATTTCTTGAACCCAGGGGTTTGAGGTTGCTGTGAGCTAGTCTGACGCCACGGCACTCTAGCCTGGGCAACAAAGTGAGACTCTGTCTCAAAAAAAAAAAAAAAAAAAATATGGGTGGGAATTTGAGAAAGTTCTGGAGATGGATGGTGGTGATGGTTGCACAACAATATGAATGTACTTAATGCCACTGAACTATACACTTGAAATGGTTAAAATGGGCCAGGTGCAGTGGCTCATGTGTGTAATCTAGCACTTTGGGAGGCCGAGGTGAGAGGATCGCTTGAGGCCAGGAGTTTGAGACCAGGTTGAGCAACATAGCAAGATCCTGTCTCTACAAAAAGTTTTTAAAAAATTTAGCTGGATGTTGTGGTACGTGCCTATTGGTCCAGTACTTGTAAGGCTGAAGCAGGAAGATTGCTTGAGCCCAGGAGTTTGAGGTTGCAGTGAGCTATGATGATGCCATTGCACTGTAGCCTGGACAACAGAGTAAGACCCTATTGCCAAAAGAAAATAATTAAAATGGTAAACTTTATGTTACATGTATTTTGCCATAATAAAAAAATTTAAAAATTAATACTAAATATATTATACACACACACAATTTACCAAATGGCCCTAAAAACACTATAATAAATAGAAAGTTTAAATATACTTGGCGATCAAATAGAAAATGATGGTCTTTTATCAGGGATGAATAGGCAGTGTTCTCACTTTAGGCTGAAAGCGGAAACGGAAAGGACAGAAATAATCAATGCTCTTGCCTGTCCTATTTTCCTTCTGAGAGGGCGAGTTGGCCCTCACAGCTCAATACTCTGGTCCAAGGTTACGTGGTGAGTCAGTGACAAAGCTAGGAATAGCATGCTGGGATCCTGATTCAGTCCCTTCATTCCCGCTTCTAACCTACATGAGAATATTTCCAGTTTCCCGGAATGTCCCTCACAGATTTTTGAGTACAGACATCTGGCTGACACTGAGTGTGAGGCAAGTTTCACATACAGCTGAAACCATTCTGAAACAAAGCATGAGTGCCATTGCGGTTGGGCTCCTTGGTGGTGGCGTGTGCTTCATAAGCCTGTGCTTAGGGTCTTAACCTAATGTCCCCTTCATAGGTACAGAGGCTTTTAAATGGGGCCAGAACCAGAGCCTCAGAAGTAGGAGGAATTGTTATGTCATCCAGGTTCCTGGCACTATTCCTTTTCTACCCGCCCTTGACAAACTTTACAGGATGGATCTTTCTTCCAAATCTTTCCTCTTAAACCCAAAATGGCCTCAGAAGCTTTCTTGACATGGCACTTTGCAGCCATTGTCAGTCCACTGGAAGTAACACTGGAGATGAGAGTTCATTTGCTAATTCTGGTCAAATTCATCTCCTATCCAAGATAGAGAATCCTTTCCCCAGCACATCTTATAGGTGGGGCCTGTGGAACCTCAGTCTAAATACTTAGAGTGTGTAGACTTTGGACATCCCAACCTATTTTCAGCTACTCTCATTCTTAGAAAGTTCTTTCTTATTTTGAACTAAAGCCTACAACTTCCACCCATTGATTCTGTTAACATCGAAACCAGAGAGTAGTCTGATATCTCCAACCAAAATCAGAGATTAATATTGACTGATAGTCAAATTACTTGATTAATAATTTAGAAAACTAATGTTTAATTAGCACTTACTATGTGCCAGGTGCCTTTCTGAGTACTTTGGGTGAATTAACTCTTGCTGTCCTTGCAACAATCCTATGGGATAAATGTATTTCTTATCTCCATTACAGTCGATAAGATATCCAAGTAGCTCTCCCACTCCAAATTGCTTTCTCTTTCTTAGGCGAAACATTTCGAATCCTTCCATGCTTTGGATGTCCTTTTCTGGGAGATTTACCTTTCTAAAGAGAGTTTCTAGAAGCCCGTGTAGTCTGCATAGCAGTGAATACATTGGGATGTTTCCAGTCCATACTGGCCTCTGTAAACCTCTGCCAGTTACCTGGGCTCTTTGGGTAGTTTTGTGACACCATTGACACAATTGACCTGTTAAATCACCACCTTCCCTTACACATCTTTATGTTCTATATTTATTCAATTGAAGTTTAAAAAAATACCACTCTATTGAACTTTTTCTTGTTGGTTTTGATCCATTCTTCCAGCCCACTGGGGTTGTTTCAGGCTCCGGTTCTGTCATCCAGCTCCTTCATTCTTCCTCCCAGTTTCCTGTCACCTCACAAAATCGTTGGGTAGGTCTAAGCACACAGCTCAGGCCCTCCCTTTAGTCTGACACTGACCCGTGGCTGTGCCTCCACTCGCTTCTCTCTGGGAAGCAGGTAAATGGTTTGGAAAAACATTTCCTAGAGCGCAAATGTCACTCTTACTTCTTTTTTACTGCAGTCTGTAACCAGCCTATTTCTTGGAAAGCTAATGGATAGTTGATGCATTTATTCTAGAAAAATATTTTGAGCCTGGCTCTCACCAAACAGATTCTTGTCCCCAGCACTTGTTTCTCTGGTTTCTGCCTAGTAATTAATGTTGTCCTAAAATAGTGGGAAGAAACTAAACAGGATAATTTGCAGAAGAAATCACTTGTGATGCGGGGGAGGGCATCTTAGCTGTTTTGTCTGTTTTTTTTCCCCCTGTATTTTTGGGGGCTCCGTGGTTTGATTCAGAAATTCCAGGTTATGCACATGGCCCGAGTGACCTTTAGTGTCTCTTGCTTTATGGCAGGACTGGTAGGGAAAGGCAGATGGGAGAGTGAGGGGTGCACAAGCACTGGATGGAGGAAAGAAAGAAAGACAAAGGAGATGGAAAGGACTAACATTCATTAAGCACCTACTGTATGCTGGGCACTGTGCTCACTGTGTGATCCGGCAAGGCATTATACCCACTGTCAGATGAAGAAACTGAGGCTCCAAGAGGCACCATGAGCTGCCTGTGGTCCCATCACTGATGAGTGTTAAGGTCAGGATTTAAACCAGGGTCTGTAAGATTCCAACGTCCAGATCGTTTTCTACTACAACATGATGCCTCGGGGAATCAGCTACCTCTTAGGAGGAAGGGCAGGTGAGGAGTAGAAATGGAAAAACAGAAACGGAGAGAAGTGAAGTGAGACAGAGAGGGCTGGGAATTGTGAGGTTATCAGTGGCTTTCAGCCTGCTGGGGTGGAAGGCTTTGGGGCTGCCACTGACTGTTTGGAAACACTGTGGTAATGTTTTTTGCTCTTCTGTAGCTCTCTGTCCCTAAGTCAGCAGAGGGTCTAGGCTAGCAGGGAGGAGATGATTTGGGCCACAGAGAGTACAGTTCGACTGTCTCCTGGGGGGTTGGATGAAATTAACCAGCAATGCATCAGTAAAGCCTCAGGATGCTGTTATCTCCTGCCTTTTAGAAATGGATGCATTTTACAAAAGAAAGACACAAAACCAGCATCTTTATAGCCTGTCCTATTTTCTGGTTGGCGTCCATTGTAAGAATTTGAGAGCGATTTGCAGCACAAAACTATTTCCAATATACTAAATTGAATTTCACAGTATGAGTGTTTTACTAACACTCATACTGTATCTGGGATCTTCTTCCTCCCCCCAACACTGTGGAAATCATCGCCTTTGCTTGTGGCTATTTACGTACTTGTTGGAGTCCTTCACCTTGGTGGGGCGCTTATTAAGTTAGGGGTGAGATGATTTTTCTCTGTGTTCGCCACTCTGCCTGCACAGAGTGATTTCTCGTAACAACAGTAGAGATCTTGAAAACAAAAAACGAGGACAAATTGGAACTTAGTTGTCATGGCACTGAGTCAGACTGCCTTAGATGTCAACTCAAATGGCTCACGCGCTCAAGTACAGAAATAACCTCAATTGAAACTCTGATTGGGAGGCAGACCCTGCAGCCTGGACTTCTATTATGGTGGGGATCCTGTGACTTTGTTGGCCATCAGAGGTTTCAGTACTTGTACCATTTTGGAATAGATGACAGTGGATAATTCTGGATAGAGATGATTTCAAAAGCTGAATTTTTTGGTGCCGTGCCTGAAATTAGTTTTAAGAATAGGCATAGTGGGGGATCGAATTGTATTGAGCACAGTATCAAGCCTTTCTCTGGCCCTTCTCTCTGCCAGCAAGCCAAATTACAGCAGCAGATGGACTTGCAGAAGAATCACATTTTCCGTCTGACACAAGGGCTGCAAGAAGCCCTAGATCGAGCTGATCTGCTGAAGACAGAAAGAAGTGATCTAGAGTATCAGCTAGAAAACATTCAGGTGAGGACTGGGAAAGGGAATCTGCTTAAAAATTGTCTGCAGAGGCCATGCACGATGGCAGGAAGCCATCTGGTGAAATGGTCAGCGTCTTTATGGTGTTGTGCTGCGTGTATTTTCCCCAATAGTTTATTATGAACATTTTTAAACATTCAGAGAAATTGGAAGGTTTCCATAGTGACCACCACCTGGATTCTACAATTAACCATGTGCTATTTTTTACTTTTTCACACATCTATCCATCTATTAATCCATCTTTTTTTCCCCGTTGCAATAAAATTGGGACTAAATAAATACTGAGTCAGCGCTGTTTGTGTTGAATTTTCGTATGCTAGCATCCTAACAACCTTACATTTTATTTTCTCAAAGGATCAAATTTAAAAGTATACTTCTGCCTGGGTCTGAGGTTATTTTTGTTTCCTTGAATTTTAGGTTCTCTATTCTCATGAAAAGGTGAAAATGGAAGGCACCATTTCTCAACAAACCAAACTCATTGATTTTCTGCAAGCCAAAATGGACCAACCTGCTAAAAAGAAAAAGGTGAGTCAAAGTGTCTGCAAAGTGGGGGTTGTCAGTTTCGCTCCATCATTCACGGTTCAGTGGACGCCACTGTGATATGTAATCATAGGAATATTGGAGAAAACAAAATGTACCTTTTTTGGTTTTGGTTTTATTTTGGGTTGAAAAATAGGTATTGAGACAATCAGAATAGCCCTTATCAGAGGATATTATTGAACAAGTCTAACAAACCACTTGGTGTTCGTGGCCATTAAAACTATAGTGTCTTTCTTGGTTAAGAAAATGATTTTTCCCCCCACATAGCAGATGGGGTGGGTTGTGCAGAGAGAAAGGTTTACTCATAAGTCCTCCTACAAATGGGTTCGAAGGTCATGTGTACGGGACTCTGCAGGGATTAGCAGGTCACATGCTTGGGACTCTAGAGGGATTAGCAAGTCACATATACAGGACCTTAGAGAGATTTAGCAGGCAACGTGCATGGGGTTTCAGAGGGATTAGCAGGTCATGTGTGTGAGACTCTAGAGGAGTTGATTCGCATAAATTCACTTGAATCACACTCCACAAAGGACTTCGGGAATGATCTGGTCTAGTCCTTTTGATTGGCTCATGAAGAGACTGGAACCCAGGGAGTTGGTATGACCTGCCTGAAGTGCCTGACTGCATGGCCCTCCCCTCCACCAAGTACTGCCTCATCCCTTTAAAACTGTAACAGACAAATGACAAACCATAGGCGGGGTTATCTGTAGGTGCACATGGAAAGACTGCTTTCTGTAAACCTGATACGTGCTTTCCCAAACCATGGAAACCCTCATACTAGCTTGGGTCAAGTGTACTCAGTTCCAGAAAGGTCTCTAAGGAGCTGGCAGTTCCCTTCCAAAGGCAGTTGCACACCATAATGTCAGTGATTTTACAAGACAGGCCTGATGACTTAAAATACCTAGGAGAAAGGCGTGGAGGACTGAAGTTGACAGCTGGTCTCAATATTCTCGGTGCCATCTTCACTGTAAGGGGAGGCTCAGAGGCTGCCTCCTACTGAGCAGTGGCTGCACGGGAAGGATGTTCTTGCGTACTCTGTGACTGCATATGTTTTGCTTATGATATTTAATCTTTTTTATTTTAGCAGTGGACTGTTATCTGGTTATGTGACTTGATGTAGTTAGGGTGTTTCCTTTTTTTTTTCCTTTCTTTTTTCTCCCATTGGATTATTCTGTGTTTCCCTTTGTTTCCCCTCCCATGTATAGTACATGTTTCCATTTGCATTTTTTTAGTAAGCCCCTTGTTTTGACATCACTTTCGCATTCATTTTAAAATTCTGCTTCCTTTTGAAAAACACTCATCTCTGTGTCTTGCAACTAAGCATCATGAGACAAATTCCAAGGCAAGAGTGACCTCTGAACCATCATCTCTCCTGACTCCATACTCCATACTCTCCTGATTCCATTTTTTGAGTGGGAAGGACTCTCAGGAAATGACCCTCCTGTCTTGGGAATGCTAAAGGAAGAGGTGTTGGCAATTCGAGCATCTTTAATCCTCTTGGTGAAAACTTCCGCACCCCTATTTTTTTCAGCCGGCTGGAAGGGGCTGAGGCTCAGCCCATCCTTTCCCCCTTCACATGCCATTTTTACTAAATACACTTACAGTGAGTATGCTCCTGGCTTCCGTGCTTTGCTCCTCCCGAGTCAGATTTCCTTTAGCTAGTGTGAAGTGCCAGTTTCCAGGAGTTAGGAGATATCTCTGTTTCCATTGCTAGGGTTTATTTAGTCGACGGAAAGAGGACCCTGCTTTGCCCACACAGGTTCCTCTGCAATACAATGAATTGAAGCTGGCCCTGGAGAAGGAGAAAGCTCGCTGTGCAGAGCTAGAGGAAGCCCTTCAGAAGACCCGCATTGAGCTCCGGTCCGCCCGGGAGGAAGGTAGGGGCTCTCTCTGCAAAGTGCTCAAGGCTCTGGAAAAGGCAGAGGACTGATCTCAGCGAGATCGGTCCAGCATCTTTGTTGATGGCCCATACTTACGATTTTGTTCCAGACATCCCCAATCTGAAAAATGTGTGGCCTCCTTGGCGTTGCCAAGTTGGCGTGACACGTGTCCCTTTGGGTCTCAGGTCCTTGAAAAGGCAGCCTTGGGCAGTGTGCTTGGTTTGGTCCTCTTGGTGACCCAGTTAACCAAAAGGCATTGTGCTGGTCTCTCTGCAGCTGCCCACCGAAAAGCCACGGACCACCCTCACCCATCCACACCAGCCACCGCGAGGCAGCAGATCGCCATGTCTGCCATTGTGCGGTCACCTGAGCACCAGCCTAGTGCCATGAGCCTGCTGGCCCCGCCGTCCAGCCGCAGAAAGGAGTCTTCAACTCCAGAGGGTACGTTCTCAAGGGGCTTTTGGAGTTGCATGGGAATTTTTGTTTTAGTTTTTAATTTTTTTAATTTTAATTTTTTTAATTGACTAAGAAATGCGCATATATGCTAAAAATTACAAGTAATACTAGAGGATAAAGAGGCAGAAGTAAGGCTTCCCCCTCCCTATCTTTTACCCAGAGTCAACCATTTCTTTCATCTGCTGTAGTCTTCAGTGATAGTTCATGCACATAACCACATCTTTATTATTCAAGGATTTTACATTATGTGATTATAGTTAAAGAATATGAGAAAATCAGCACATGTTTCTCAGCCCTTTTTTTTTTCTTTTATAAACATCATATAAACTACACTGCACACTGCAAGACATCTTTTTGTTAAAGGGCTATCTTAGAGGTTTCACATTAGTACATACGGGTCTACCTCTTTCAAAAAACTGCCTAGTATTCCATGGTGTGGGTATACGATTCACCTTTTAAACCAGACCCTGATGGATGGGCGTCTAGGTTGTTTCCAATGCTCTGTTACCATAAATACCCTACAAAGAACATCTGCACACCTATGGGTCTTGCGGCTGATTAAATTCTTGAGAAATGAATCAATCGTTGGGTTAAAGATCATGTGCATATTGAGTGTTAGTAGTTTGTGTCAATTTATTTTTCTACCAACAGTGTACAGAGTTTTCTTTGTGGTCTCAAAAGTACTCTGTTCACCTAGAGATGAAAAGGACTTAAAAAAAAAAAAAAAGCCAAGGAAGGTGGTTTGGAGAGTGTCAGGGAGAATAGAGCAGATCTGTGGTTTAGCATCATGGTAACACAATCACACCTGCTTTTGTTTTGTTGTTGCTCCTGTTTTTCTTTAACCATGATGTCATCTCCTTCCTACATTTATGTAACACCTTGAAACAAAGAGTGTTACTCTGAAAGTCATCAAAATGGTGATGGCAGCATAGAGGGAAGAGTTGTTTCTGGCTACAGTGTTCATTGACAACTTGCCCAAATGGTGTCAATACTTCCAGTACCTCCTCCATATATGTTGCACCTTAATAGTTTCAAAGTGCATTCGTGTATTTATTCCTTACATGCTTCTGAGAAAGGCAGGAGGATGACAAAAGGAGAGCCTACCAGAGTGGGATTCAGAAACCTGGATCCTGAGCTTTTCTTTCTTTTATCTTTTATCTGTGGTTTTAGTTACTCATGGTCATTCATGGTCCAAAAATATTAAATGGAAAATTCCAGAAATAAATTCCAGTGATGAAATCTCTCATTGTCCTGCTCTGTCCTGCCTGGGATGTGCCTTTGTCCAGCATCTTCACACTGTAGACACGACCTGTCTAATAGACATTTAGCAGCCTTCTCAGTTATCAGATGGAAAAAAAAAACCCAGTATATACAGGGTTTGGTATTATCTGTTGTTCCAGGCAGCCACTGGAGGTCTTGGAACACATCTCCAAGCATAAGTGGAGACAACTGTAAAATTGCCTCCAGTTAGTTAGGTCACTATCAAGAGAGGGAGCCTATTAAATGGAGATATCAATCTTGTTAATTATTTTATTTTATTTTTTATAGACAGGATCTCACTCTGTTGCTCATGCTAGGGTACAGTGGCATCATCATAGCTCACTGCAACCTCGGATTCCTGTCCTCAAGCAATCCTCCTGCCTCGGCCTCCCAAAGTGTTAGGATTATAGGCGTGAGCCACTGTGCCTGGCCTCAATCTTGTTAACTTTAACATACTAGAATAGAAACATACGAATCAGCTCTTTGAGACTAAAAAGTTGGGTTTTGAACAAAAGGAGTTTATTCATGAAAAAACTGGACAAAAATGGAGAATTCTTTGGTCAATTCATATATTTAATAATTAGAAATTCTGTAATTCACAATAGTGGTTTTTAAATTGGATTCTGAAAAGCTCTAAACATATGATTTCATCTGGAAAACAAAGCTTTCATGACAAAAAACATTTACAAACAATGGATTTAAAAGCTAATGTTTACGCCCAGAAGCATTTATGCCATCATGTAGTCAATCTTAAACCTAATTCCTAATAACCAGGTAATGGAGCTTTTGAGTTGATTCATATAAATCTAGATGGATCTGTTCATGTTAAAATAGTTTCACAATCTATAACTCATCTGCTCTAATGGTTTTTTTTTAACAGCTTTATTGAGATATAATTCATATACCATACAATTCACCTATTGAAAATGCACAATTCAGTGTTTTCCAGTAAGTTGACAGGGTTGTGTGACCATCGCCACATTCTAATTTTTGAAAAATTTTGGCACCCCCACCAAAAAAATTTTCTGTACCCATTATCAGTCATTTCCAATTCCTCCTTCCACTAATGTTCCCCTTGGCAATCACTGATTTACTGTCTCTGTGAGTTTGCTCTTCTTGACATTTCCTATCAATTAATCATTCCATACGTGGCCTGTGTGTCTGGGTTTGATGGAGCATAGTGTCTTCCAGGTTCACCCATGTTGTAGCATGTTTCAGCGCTTCATTTCTTTCTAGGGCTGAATAATGTTCTATCAGATGGACAGCACATTCTTGTCCATTGATGGACATTTGGGTTGTTACCACTTTGGGGATGTCATAAATTATGCTGGTGTGAACACTTATGTACAAATTTTTGTGGGTGTATATGTTCTGAATCCTCTTGGGTATATACCTAGGTGTGGGATTGCTGGGTCATATGGGAATTCTGTTTCACCTTTTGCGGAACCTCCAGACTGGGTTTTAGAGTGGTGGCACCATTTTATATTTTCTCCAGCAACGTCTGAGGGTTCCAATTTCTCCACATCCTCACCAACACTTATTTTCCATTTTTAAGATTGTAGACATCCCAGTGGGTGGGAAGTGGTATCTCATTGTGGTTTTGATTTGCATTTCCCTAATGACTAAGGATGTTGAGCATCTTCTCATGTGCTTGTTGGCCATTTATTTCTCCTCTTTGGGGACATGTCTGCCTATTTAAATCCTCGGCCCATTTTTAAATTGGGTTTTTTTTAAAAAAATTATTGGGTTGTAAGAGTTCTTTAATACATTCTAGATACACGTCCCCCATCAGATGTAAGATTTGCAAATATTTTCCCCCATTCCGTGGGTCGTCTTTTCACTTTTTTGATGATATTGTTAGCAGCGCTCTAATGATTTTTTGAAACATTTTCCACCAGAATTTAGCCGGCGTCTGAAGGAGCGCATGCATCACAATATTCCCCACCGATTCAACGTGGGACTGAACATGAGAGCCACAAAGTGTGCTGTGTGTCTGGATACCGTGCACTTCGGACGGCAGGCATCCAAATGCCTCGGTAAGAGCAGCTGCAGTGGGCACCTGGGGGTTTCCATCTAAAAAAATAAATCCATCGGTGGAGGTAATTTTTTTTTTTAACGCTTTGTCATCTAGTGTCTTCGTTTCTAAGCTTTTTCTTTCAGTGGGAGGACATTATTTTTCTCCTGTTAAAGCATGAGTTTATATATGTCTTCAGCTCATGACTCCAACCTGTTGCACAGAATGCTTTGGGCTTTGCTAATTTGCAGCCCCTTTTCGTCAGGCTGGTCTCTCCCCACCTTTGTGCTGGCTCCAACTGAAACGTGCAACTGCGTACTTTACACACCTGTTTGTGGGCATTGGGTTGAAGCCAGGAAAACTAGGTGGGAGCGTGTGGCTTTCTCGTTTCCTTTCTCTGTAGGACCCTGGCACTTGGGAAACCTTAGGGGTGACCTGCGTGCCAGGGCCACACTCACAGGATGTGGCTGGGGGTGGAGAAGCCCTGGGGTTGGCTGGGAGGGGCAGGGGAAGGGTCCAGGGTCAGCCGAGCTGTCTTCAGGTTACCCACTGCTCTGTCCTAGAATGTCAGGTGATGTGCCATCCCAAGTGCTCCACATGCTTGCCAGCCACCTGTGGCCTGCCTGCCGAATATGCCACACACTTCACTGAGGCCTTCTGCCGTGACAAAATGAACTCCCCAGGCCTCCAGACCAAGGAGCCCGGCAGCAGCTTGCACCTGGAAGGGTGGATGAAGGTGCCCAGGTAGTGTTGCAAAGCGGCTTGGGCCGCGACAGGTGCTGGCATGGAAAGCCCCAGCCACTTCCAGCCCTGCTGCTTTCCAGGAAAAGTGTCTTTTCTAAGAACCGCCCCCACCCCGCCACCCCCTCACCCCTTCCTCCAGCCTTATTCTTCTGAGTTTAAACATACTTCGTTTCAATCCTTCTTTTCCCAGGAATAACAAACGAGGACAGCAAGGCTGGGACCGGAAGTACATTGTCCTGGAGGGATCAAAAGTCCTCATTTATGACAATGAAGCCAGAGAAGGTAAATTAATAATTCAGGGGGAATGTCATTGCACGTGGTTAGCCCAGGTCTCCTAGTGTTGGCGTGAAGGCTTTGTTTTTTGGATTGCCTTGCAAGCTTTCTACGCTTTTCCATTTATGAAAACTAAAAACCAAATGACTTCTCTAAAGGTTATTGGTGCGATACTCACATCTGTAGGTCTCCCCCCTGAAGAACCCGCAGGGCGCTGCCCTGAAGATTCCACCTGCTAATACACCTTCCGAGAACTTCCGCCTCAGTCAACTAACCCATAAATCCACATCGGCGTCAGAAATTTCACTGTGCTACTCATCTGACACACTTTATTTTTTTTTATCTTCCCTCTCTGCCTTCTCTGCACACCTCTTTCCCTCCTTTGTTCTCGTGCACCTCTCTTTACACGCGTACCCTGTCTCTCTGTCCCTCTCTCTGTCCCTCTCTCTGTCTCTCTTCTCCCCTCGTTCTTGTTCCTGTTCTTTTGTTTTTCTTTCTGCCCTTCCTCTTGGCACCAAGCTGGACAGAGGCCGGTGGAAGAATTTGAGCTGTGCCTTCCCGACGGGGATGTATCTATTCATGGTGCCGTTGGTGCTTCTGAACTCGCAAATACAGCCAAAGCAGGTGAGGAGGAGCCGGAGGGGCCCCACCTCCCCGGAGGTGGGCTGGGCTCGGTGGTTCGGAAGGGGCAGGAGGGGGACGTGGAAGATCGGCTCTGCACGGGAGGCTCACCTTCCTCAGCTCCTCCGTCCTAGCGGTTCCGGAGACTCGCACAGCTCGGTGGGATCTCTGACATCTCGGGGCCGTCCCTCCCGGCGGGAATGGGGGAAGTCCACACCCAATCCTGTGCTCTCTGTGAAATCTCCTAGATGTCCCATACATACTGAAGATGGAGTCTCACCCGCACACCACCTGCTGGCCCGGGAGAACCCTCTACTTGCTAGCTCCCAGCTTCCCCGACAAACAGCGCTGGGTCACCGCCTTAGAATCCGTTGTCGCAGGTGGGAGAGTTTCTAGGGAAAAAGCAGAAGCCGATGCTGTGAGTATGACGACAGGGACCGCAGCTTGTCTCTGTGGAGTGGGCTCACTTGGTGACTGGTCTTGACAGTGGGAATCCTGCTGGCTGTCTCGAAGTCCCTTGGGCTCCCTCTCTGAGGGCTGCTGGCTCCAGGCTGGGGCATGAGCAGGAATCTGGTGGCGGCGAAGGCACAGCACCGAGGTAGCTTGGGTGGCATCATGAGCCTTCTCTCTGCAGTCATGTAGAATGGGAGAATCAGCGTTAGCCTCCCACTCTTGGGGCGTCGTAGACCTTGGTCGTGGTGACCCATCAGCAGAAATACTTACAAGGAAATCCTCTTTCCTGTTTTTACTGTGTTCATTTGGTTTGAAGGTTTGCATTAGAAGCACTTTGGCCATGAAGCAGCACGGTAGGCTGCCGACAGCCACGTCTCCTTCGGGGAGGCTTTTCGTGACAGTCTCAATTGCTTCTGCAGTATTTGCTCTTCCGTAGGCAGGTTTGAAATCCTACTTATCCTTAAGATGTTAGAAACGTAGGTGTGCCTTGATTGGCATCACCCCACCTAGAATGTTCCAGGATACAAACAGTGCTCATCGCTCATGGGTGTTTGCTCCACTGAAAACCCAATAGCTCTCTTCAGACACTTCGCTTCTAATGAACACTTTACGTGTTAGCAGGCGGAAGATTCTTAACCATGAGCCTCCTGAAAAGAGCTTTGGCCGCGGGGTAGTCCTGTTTTGATGACTTGTTTCATTGTCCCATGCATAAGCCTTTTACTGAAATCCTTGTTAATGTGTGTACAATTAGTAGTTAGTGTGTGTGGTGACTGTATTTCCTACGAGCTTCTGTCTGTGTGGGTTCAGGTAAAGAGGCTCAGAGGCTCGTTGGCTCGCTGCTGACACTGTGTGCGCACTTTTGCTGCAGCCCGGGGAGGGAACGGGCTCGTGCGGCTTATTAACCCTTTGCACGGGAAGTCTCTTTAGCTTTAGCACATTTCTTAGCACAGAATAGCTCTGTCTGTCTATTCCACGCATTTATTTCTGCATCCGAGCCAAGTTATAACTCAGATGCTAATTAACAACCGCCCCGGAGTGACTCTCACGTCTTGCTCTGTTGCAAAGCACAGATGAAAATACGGGGCAAGCTAAGAGCAGATTGTGTTTGAGTGTTTCAGGTTTAACTTGCTTTTAAACTTCTCTGTGTCTGTCTGGCTGGTTTGCCCATGAACAGTTCAACCTCACTACGTCTTGTTTTTTTCTTTTGTTTCACATATTTCATTTCCAAAGAAATTACTTGGAAACTCCCTGCTGAAACTGGAAGGTGATGACCGTCTAGACATGAACTGCACACTGCCCTTCAGTGATCAGGTAATGTTTTCATGGACACGGTCAGCGGTGTCTGGTTACAGCCGCATGCTGTCAGGAAAGAAAGGGCTGTGGGGACTTTGTTGCACTTCCTCTAAAGGATTGTTCCGGTAACACGGTTGTGCTTATGTTCTGCCTTTGGACTTCTGCCCCTGCAGGTGGTGTTGGTGGGCACCGAGGAAGGGCTCTATGCACTGAATGTCTTGAAAAACTCCCTAACCCACGTCCCAGGAATCGGAGCAGTGTTCCAAATTTACATCATCAAAGACCTGGAGAAGCTACTCATGATAGCAGGTGTGAACCCAAGGACGTGACTTTTTCTTTCCTTTTTAAGGGAAGTGATTTGTTAAACCACGTTTCCTGCTTGTGAAACATGAAGGCAGGCCCTCCGGGTGGCAGGTAGGGACAGCAGTAGCTTTTGCCTCTCTGTCCTCAGAGGGGATCCTCAGCTGATGGACCCTCTCTGTCCAGATTTGGTTCCCTTCAGTGTCAAGTTCAGCACAGTCTGACACCCCCAAAGAACATCCCACTGTGATGCCAAGTGAAGAGTGCCAAGCCCCAAAGACTCATTGAATTCAAAACCTTTGTCCTGATTGCGTCAGAACCACTGTGGGCCATGACATTTTGAGAGCTTGCCCTGTCTCTGCGCGGTCCCTCTGTCTGTGAACTCTCAGCGAACCTTCATCTGGATTCACCATTGGCTAACGTTTTGTCACATTTTTTTCTCTCTCTACACACACACACACACACACACACACACACACACACACACTCTCTTTTTCTGAACCATTTGAGAGTTGGTTGCAGGTATGACGCCAGATCCTTCACACCAACCAAAGGACAGGAGCATTCTGTCCCATAACCATGGCACAATTTTTTTTCCTCTCTCTTTAACCATGGCACAATTTTTTTTCCTCTCTCTTTGTTGGTGATCCTATTTTTTAAAGGGAAAAACAATAATTTATTGATTCACTGTTCAAGATAGCCACAGTTAGGACTTGTTTCAGGCATGGCTGTATCCAGGTGCCAAAATAATATGGTTAGGAACCGGGCTTTATTGATGTCTCAGCTCTTTTCCCTCCTTTCCTTTCTGTTTTATTCTTCAGAGCAGTTTTAGGTTCACAGCAAAATTTGAGAGAAAGGTACAGAGAGTTCCTACGTTCCCCACGATGCCCACTCACGCACAGCCTCCCGTGCCATCTGCATCCCCCACCAGAGTGGTGCGTTCTTACCACCCATGAACCTACGCTGACACATCATGTCGCCCGGAGTCTACGGTCTCCATTAGGGTCCACTCTTGGTGTTGCATATTCTGTGGGGTCTGACAAATGTGGAACGATATACGTCCACTGTTACGGTATCAGATAGAATGGTTTCACATGGTACAATTTTTGCATTCAGGAAATTTAGCCCTCTCTGTCATGCAATTATCTGATATACTGCCCCATAATCAGATTTAACTTGTGGCTCCTTTACAGTATTTTTTTCCCCCTGATTCATGATCTAACCCGGAATCATGCGTTGCATTTAATCATGTCCCTTTTGTCCCCTTTAATCTGCAACGTCTCTCGTGACATCCACATATTTGAATGGTCAAAAGCTGTTGTTTTATAGATGTCCCCTCCCTGCTCCCTCACACATTCTTCCTCTACTTTGCTGAGAGCATGTTTGACAGTATAGTCCAGTTCCCTGTGCTGCACGCCCCAGATCTTGACTAAAAGGCCAGATGTTTGCATCTGAGATCTAAAACGTGGACCCGAAGTGTTTGTACAGGGATTTGTGGGAAGCTCAGCCCATTCGCATGGCCTCTCACAGCTTTTATCTGTGACCAGAACAAGAACCGCAGTTGTCCTTACTTAACGGTGTCACGCTGACGAGAGGCCATTCCTCTTCCCCTCCAGGAGAAGAGCGGGCGCTGTGTCTCGTGGATGTGAAGAAAGTGAAACAGTCCCTGGCACAGTCCCACCTTCCTGCCCAGCCGGACATCTCGCCCAACATCTTCGAAGCTGTCAAGGGCTGCCACTTGTTTGCCGCCGGCAAGGTAAGCGCCGCTCAGAGCCCTCGCTGGCCGGATGTTCTTGAAATTGGCATTGTCCCTCTTTTCACAGAAGTCATCGATTTCACCTTGAAAATTGTGTCAACCTAAATGACAAACAGAGTCTCTCTAAAAGAAAAAGAGATTGATTGGGGAATAGAGCATTGCAATGGGAATACACATGCCGTCGTAAGCTGTGTGTATATTCAGGGAGGTAAAGGAAGACAAAAGGTTTTTAAAGGAAAAAACGAGGATTGCATAATTGTTTTGAAATAATTGTCCTTGACTACAAGGTTGGACAGGCAGTTGCTGGGCACAAGTCTTTGCAGAAGGGTTTTTTGTGTAACGTTGCAATGGCCTTCATGCAAGGTTGCTGTTGTTGTAGTCTTTTTTTTTTTTGTTATCTGGCATACATGTGTGAGAACCCTCTCTTCATGGCCTTCCCTGGCTCTGTTTGTCAGGGTTTTCTTAACGTTATTGACTCCATCTTGGTTCTGACAACTTTCACAATTGTATGTCCTCAAACTGGATTAAATTTCTGTTGCTTCCCTTAGGCATGTGAAATAATTTGTGTAGCCATGAAATTTGTATAGGCTTTGAATCTAAAGGAAATGATGGAAAGAAAAATGAGACTAAAATTAACAAAACTAAAAGGATGGTCCATGGTTTGAAAATGAGAGAGAGAGAATGTGTGTGTGTGTATGTGCGTGTATGATGTGCCTTGTTTTTTTAAATCTAACATGGATTTCCATGTCTGAACTGGATGAATGGATGTTTTATTACTAGAATTTACAAATTCTAATTTATGACATTTACAGAACATAAAGTCAGGTCATGAGAACTCCAATTCTTTTGCAGTTTCTGGCATGTTGAATTTTGGTACATAAATACATTCTCTTATTTGCTTCTTTAAAAAAATTGTTTTTCATTTAAAAAATTGCATATTTATGATTGTATACACACACACGTATGTAACTGTAATGAAATTCGAATGAAGCATCCGTAGGCATTTACTGAGCACATGCTGTGTGCTGGACTGAGCCTTCAGAGGGGTCTGTCACGAGGGATGTGGGACAAGTTGGGGGGCTGTGTGGCCAGCCCCCGGGGCCTCTGTGTGGGGGACTCGACCTTGCCCGTGATTCTTTGAGGGGTTACGGTTTCTGGGGCCCTCTGACGATGAGGGTTTGTTTTTTTTCCTAGTTGCATATCTGAGTGTTGAGATTATTTAACTCTGGCAAATAATAAAAAGGGTATGAATGACAGAGCGTAAAGCAAGGAGAGGCTGGCCTAGGAAGGTGTTCATTTGAAAAGGCTTTTTGGGAAAGGTGAGTCTTGAAGGGGCTCATAGACATGTTGCCAGAGGGAATTGGGAATTCCAGACTGGAGACCGAGTAAGGTGAAAGCTTTGTACTCATCAATTTAAACAATTTTTTTTTAAAACAGAACATGTTTTGCTTTTCTTTTTTTGTTATGTTCTTTGTTATATTCTTTTATGGTAGTTATGTTACCTTTTTTATTCCTAATATTACTTGTATCATATCTTTTGTCTGTCTTAATTTCACCAGAGGCATTCCAATTTTATTAATCTTTACAAAGGAGTAGCTTTGAGCTTTAGTGATTGTCTCTAGTATAGCATTATTTTATGTCATTAATTTTTGCAATTATCTTTGTTTTCCTTCCTTCGGTTTTGGCGCTTTCCTTGATTCTTTTTCTAATTTCTTATTTAGCTCATTAATTTTTATGGTATTTTTCTAATTATAAGGATTTTAAAACTGCATTGTCTTCTAACTGTCATTCTAGTTGCACTCTATACATTTTGATATTGGAAATGTATTATCATTTCACACATTTTAAAATTTAGAAATTAGTTTTATAGTATTTGAAATATTTTTTAAAAGTAGGGAATGTATATGTAAATACTAAAGCCTAATAATCTGGCAAATATCCACGAACCTACCACCTACACCAAGAAGTAGAACATCATGAGCAATTTCCATTTTCTCTCTCCTTTTTTCTTTTTCTCTCTCTCTTTTTTTTTAAGATAGGCTCTTGCTCTGTTGCGTGGGCTGGGGTGCAGGGGCATGATCACAGCTCACTGCGGCCTCAAACTCCTGGGCTCAGGCCACCCTTTTACCTTAGCCTCTCAAGTAGGTGGGCTTGAACCGCCATGCCTAGCTAACTTTTAAAAAACTTTTTGTAGAGACAGGGGTCTTGCTGTGTTTCCTGGGCTAGTCTCAATTCCTGTCCTCAAGCAATCTTCCTGCTTTGGTCTCCCAAAGTGCTGGTATTAGAGGCGTGAGCCACTGTGCTTTGGCACAATTTCAGTTTCCTTATGCGTCCGCCATACCTGTCCTGCCATCTGCTGACCTTGATGTCAGGGCTGATTTGAGGAATAACCTGTTTTCACCCTTAGTGAATGACAAAGATCTGGGTATAGGAGGTTGAAGTAAGAGGGTTTCAACTGTTCTAGAAAAAGAGAGTTTTTGGCCAGTGGTGAAGGCTGTTTCCAGCTTAGGGGGCTGGAGTGGCTGCCATTAAAAAAAAAAAAAAGGAAAAAAAGAATGTTGATGTAGAACTCTGCATATACAGGTCTTAGCTACAAACTTTTCCCCTTGGACCGAAATTCTCTCCAAATTCTTATAGCAATTTCTATGACCTTTTCTCTCCCCTCCATAATTCCACCCTACCGTACTCCCCACAAGGTAAGTTTGTCAAAAGAATGTGTCTTCAGCAGAGGGACACACATGTGAAGTGTGTGTGGTGTCAGGTGACTCCCTGAGGTCTTCTCTGGATCCCAGTTACAGTGGTGCTTCTCAAGCAGGGGGCATTCTGGACTCCCAGGGGACATTTGGTAATGGCTGGAGACAGTTTGGATTGTCACAACTGGGGGGCTACAGGTATCTGGTAAGTAGGGGCCAGGGCTGCCGCTTAGCTCGTACAGCGCACAGGACAGCCCCACCACCGTGCAGAACCGTCTGGCCCAAATTGGGAGCCCCCTTCTAAACGGATAACTTCTTTCCTAGTTTTGCCCCAGAGCCAGTATTCACACTGGTGACTGTTTTTCTTTCTTCGATTGCTTTTCAGATTGAGAACGGGCTCTGCATCTGCGCCGCCATGCCCAGCAAAGTCGTTATTCTCCGCTACAATGAAAACCTCAGCAAATACTGCATCCGGAAAGTAAGTCCGGGCTTTGCCTCAGCTGAGCGTGGTCTGGCCTGTCCTGCTGTCTTGGGAAGCAGCATGTGTCTGGTCGCTTCCACCTGCTGGCCTTCAGCGTAGGGTGACCTCCCTAGAGAGTGAGACTTTTCCTTTCTGGAGGAACCTCCAGAGCTGCTTAGAGCTGCAGTTTTTTGTCTTGCTTGTCTTCTCCTGTTTGGGAACTGCCTCTCCATCCAGCCCAGTGAGTTCAGCATTTCGTTAGAGCAGAAAGTTGGCTGATGGAGGAGATGCTACTTGTGAACCAGTGGAAAAAAGGAAGAAGCTCTCTCTAAGAAGCTAGCGGTCCCAGGTAGCAGTTACCAGAATCTTTCTCAGATTCTAGAGGTTTCTATTCATAGAACCTTTTGCAATACCCAGTGCTAGCTCTATTTTGATATGTAATTAGGAAGCTGGTTCTCAGAGGAGGAACAGAGAGAGTTGTGACGAAAACTGCAGTACGGACAAGGTGTGTATTAGATCATTAAATTCGCCTTGCTTCTAGAGACGGCTGTCTGGTGTCCCTAGACTAAGAATGTTCCATTCATCATAAGCCTAATTTATTTCAGGTGCTTTCATGATTAGTCTCAAAAGTGAAATGAGGGGTGAACGACAGACAAGGATCGTGACCCGCTCGAGAGACTACTCCACCCTGGGCGGGATGTTTTAGTTCAGCTTGTGTGTTTATTGACCGACCACAGCGCCAGGGCCTGAGCTAGTTATGTGAGAACACTTTTCACAGCAGTTCTGAAAAAAGCAGGGTGGTCCTCCCCAGTTTTCAGGTAAGAAAACTGAAGCTGGCAGAGATCCTGAGTTATAAAGTTGAGACCAAAACTGAAGTTTGATTTTTTCCCTGCTATTTCACTGTATCATGCTGCCTAAAAGTTTTCTCATGCTTAGTAGATGGCCAATAAATATTCAGTGATGATGGTTATGCTGACCAGAGTTTGAACTGTTAGCATCAGGAAAATTCTCAGCAATCATTGCATTTTTATGATTCCTGGCGACCATTTTGAATAAACATGCTTGATTTTTCTTTTGACGATATTAGGATTGGCCTAAAAACAAATAAAAATAATTAGGAAGCAGATAATTAAGATAGAATGATGATGATGATAATTAGATAGGTAATGTAGGTTCAAATAAGAAACTTAGATGGTAGCGAAAAGAAGGAAACCAAAATCATTCCTTCTACCCACCACTGTTAATAGTTGGTGTATTTTTCCAGTCTTTTTTTTTCTGGTAAGAATGGTGTATTGTTAAAGTTCTATCTTTTCTTTGAGATGGTGTTTCTGACCATTTTTTTGTGGCTGTAATTTGACTCTATTTTCTTAGCCTGGGGTTGCACAGAACAATAGGAAGAGGTGGCAAATGGATCACTGGTCATCCCAAGAGGCATGAGAGGCTTTATCCATGAGCAAGTCTGGTGGCAGTCACCTGCAGGGTGTGGCTATAGGCTTCAGGCAGAAACAGAACAGCCGTGGACATATGGCGTCTGGTGTCACCTGTCATATTCTTCTCTTGTCTCAGGAGATAGAGACCTCAGAGCCCTGCAGCTGTATTCACTTCACCAACTACAGTATCCTCATTGGAACCAATAAATTCTATGAAATCGACATGAAGCAGTACACACTTGAGGGTAGGGCCCGTGTCCCCTTCCCCGCCCCACGCACGGCTCAGACCCTGCTGAGAATCGGAGTGATTCCTGAGGCCCTGCTTCTCGCCTGCCTTTACAGAATTCCTGGATAAGAATGACCATTCCCTGGCGCCTGCCGTGTTTGCCTCCTCTTCCAACAGCTTTCCTGTCTCGATCGTGCAGGTGAACGGCGCAGGGCAGCGGGAGGAGTATTTGCTGTGCTTCCACGGTGAGTCGTGGCCGCCGCCTCCTGCTCTGTTGGGTGCATGTGGGGAATCGCAGATGGGGTCCGTGTCAGGTTGGGGGTTGGTCAGTGGGGCTCTGGGGCAGGGTGGGTCCTGCTGTGGAAGTACAAAGAATGTCCTCCCGGCACCTCCCGGGGCGTTCTCTCCATTGGGTGCTAGTGCAGTCTGACTCGATCACATTGTCTCCAAAGAGCAGCCAGTTTTTTTCCCTTTCCATCTCTCTTTCTCTTTCCTTTCTCTCTCTTCCTCGTTTTCTTTCTCTGGCCTTGTTTCTTTGTTTTGCTGTTTCCTTTTTTTTTTTTTTTTTCTCTAATCTCTGAGTCTTTCCATCTTTCCCGCCCTGTCTCTGGGTCTCTACACCTCTCCCTCTGTCTCTGGGTCTCTGCACCTCTCCCTCTCTCTGTCTTTTCCTTCTGCCTTCTCCCCTTTTTTCTTACTCCTTTTTTCCCTTTTCTTCCCCCTCACTTGAGTCCCTCTTTCTTTAATAAAATATAATAAAGATTTTTATTAATTAAAAAATGTCTCACTTTTAATAACACTGAGTGGTGGTCAGCAGAGATCCTGCGTTTCTGACCACCCAGTTAAGCCTGCCACTCGTCCCCCGGGCTCCGTCCCTCCCTGCTCTGTCCGTCACTGGCACACCCTGCCCGTGGCTATGCTAATGCCCACGTGCTCTTGACACTTTTAGAATTTGGGGTGTTCGTGGATTCCTACGGAAGACGGAGCCGCACGGACGATCTCAAGTGGAGTCGCTTACCTTTGGCCTTTGGTACGTGAGGCCTGGGGTGGGTGCTTCTCTTTTGCCAGCCGCTGCTATCCTGGGAAAGAATTGCAAGTAGAATTTTTTTTTTTTTTGCTTAAACACTGTGTTCATGAATTCCATTAGACACCAAGTTCTATGTGTAATAGTCACCTGAGTAAATGCTCACGACAAAGATTCTGAGGCTTGGTGAAGAACTGCCTAAGCCCCATCCACCAGGCCACAGTCCCAGCCTTGTGAAATATTTGCTAGGTCTCATGATGGAAAGACCATCCCCTATGGATTTAAGTCACTTTCAAAGGTGCATATAATTCCATGGCATAGCCGATCACCTATGAATTTAACCAGTTCTAACTAGGCAAAGCAGTAGGATCATGCCCATTCTTTTTGTAAGCGTAAACAATGCTTCAGTGAACATCCTTATATTAATCTTTGTATACTTGTGAAATAGTATCATAAATTCCTAAAAGAGCTGCCGGGTCAAAGAGTAAACATGTACATATGTACAGATATGTAGGTAAATATCTACGTGAATGTTCATAAATGCCTTCATGGCCGAAATACCCTCAAGGCTATTTTGTTTACTACTGCATAAAAACCCATTCCAAAACTTAATGACTTAAAACAATAGCCTATCATTTCCCCTGATTCTGTGGCTTGACTGGACAGTTTGTTTCATGTGGTGTCAGCAGGGGCCCTGGAACAACTAGAAAGTCCTCACAAACGTGGCAGGTAATGGGTGCTGGCCGTCAGATGGGTGCCCAGCTGGGGCTGCTGGCTGGAGACCTTGATTGCTCTCCATGTGGGCTTCCTCCAAGAGCCTGGAAGTGGAAGCTGGCAGGCCTGCACACTTCTACCACATTCTGCTGATTAGAGAGGGCCATGGGGTCAGCCCAGGTTCAAGGCAAGGAGCATGCATGAGGGCTTGAGTACCCGGAAGCCCAACTAATAGTCTAACACCAAGTAGGCCAGGTACGGTGGCTTACCTGTGATCCCAGCACCTTGGGAGGCCGAGGGTAAGAGGATTGCTTGAGGCCAGGAGTTGAAGACCAGCCTGGGCAACCTATCAAGATCCCATCTCTACAAACGAATTAAAAAGTTAGTTAGGCATGGTGGTATGTACCTATAGTCCCAGCTATTTGGGAGGCTGAGGCAAGAGAATTGCTTGAGCCCAGGAGTTGGAGGCTACAGTGAGCTACGATGATGCCACTGCACTCTAGCCTGGGTGACAGACACAGAGAGAGAGAGAGAGAGAGAGAGAGAGAGAGATTGACCCTGTCTCTGAAATTATAATAATACCACCAAAGTAATAATTTACCACAAATAATAATAGTGATAATCACCTTTTTCCTTTTAGGCAGAAAACATTTCCGGTGTACCCTCTCTAGTTTCAATGACACTGTTATACAGAGATAGAGTATTAAGAGACTAGAAATATCTAATTATCTACGAATTCAGTCTTTTTTTCTTTTAATTTAATTTTTCGAAGATGTTTACAGTCAAACAGTTTATAAAGGTATATGATGAAAAGTCTCACCCATGTTACCCCTCTCCCAAATTCTCCATCCTGTTCCTCCAAAGGAAAAAGCTTTTATGAGTTTCTTATCCTTCTAGTGCTTTATGCAAATACAAGCACATAGAAATATTTTTTTTTCCTCACCTTTTTTTAATTGGTAAGGTAGTACACGTTACATGTTATTCTGAGCCTTGCTTTATGCACTGAGCAATGTACCTTGGGTATTTTTTTTTAATATCTTTGGCTTCTTTGTGTATTTTTACAGCTGTGTAGCGTTCTGTAGATGTTTATTTAACTGATCCCCTATAATGTACACTTGAGCTGTTTCCCATCTTCTGCTCTAACAACATGGCAGGGAATATACTCAGACACGCGTGATGACGCTGGCATACGGATATGGATTTGTAGGATAAATTCCTTTACGTTGGATTGCTGGGTCAAAGAATGCATTGCAGCCAGATTTTGATTTTCCCCCTTTTAACCCTGTGTCCCATGCTCTTCCTCCACGGTGGCCACACAGCCTACAGAGAACCCTATTTGTTTGTGACCCACTTCAACTCACTCGAAGTAATTGAGATCCAGGCCCGCTCATCACTGGGGTAAGCGCTGCCCTCCCCTGCTTTGAAACCTCAGCTGCGGAGGCAGGGTGTTGGGGCAGGCAGGGTGTTGGGGCGGGTGCATGTTTCTTCCTCACCTGCTGCTGATTGGAAAGTCTCACCCGGACCTCTGCAGGACCCCTGCCCGAGCATACTTGGAAATCCCGAATCCACGCTACCTGGGCCCCGCGATTTCCTCGGGAGCAATTTACCTGGCGTCCTCATACCAGGATAAATTAAGGGTCATCTGCTGCAAAGGAAACCTCGTGAAAGAGTCCGGCACTGACCACCACCGGGTCCCTTCCACCTCCCGCAGGTAACCGGCCTCTCCCCTCCCTTGCCGCTGGAGGCAGCGTCCTTTTCTCCAAGGCAGAAGGAAATCTTGCTAAACTGGTTGAAGTTTTCCAGTCTTCACTTTGTCCTCAAGCTCGAACTACCTGTTTCTTTTGAGATCTGAAGCACTGAAATGGCGCAGTCTTTTATGAGCATCAGGAGAATCGTAAAATATCCCCTTGGAAAGGTCAGAAGGGAGCATTCTGATCTTTCTCACGCGGCTATTTTCGGTGGCTCTGTGAGGGATGGAGCACAAATTATACATTCACAGCTTTTAGCAGCTGTTGTGCCATGTTCATTGCCGGGCTTCAGAGGGGAGACATGATGGTGGATGAACCAGACACAGCCTGTCTCTGGTGATGCTCAGAGCCCCGTGGGAGAGACATCAGCGGATTAGAGCACAGAGGGCCAGGCTGTGATGGGGTGGTGTAAAGCACCCTGGGAGCTCAGAGGAGGGCCCCCAGCCTGGTTGTGGGGGCCAGGAAGGATTTCCCTTCAGAAACGAGGCTGGGGGGCTGGGCGCAGAGAGGGCAGTGGGTAGTGCTCAGGCAGGAAGGAAAGGCAAGCTGCGTGTGCAGGTCCGGAGGTGTGAGACCATGACAGTGGGCCTGGGATTCCCAGCCTGCCTCGCGGCTTCCATGGAATTCGAAACCTCCTGAACATGATTGGACTGATACTCTTTTTACATTTTATTTTTAATATTTTATTTTCAAATCAGTAATCCAATCATAGGGCACAAAATTCAAAGGATACAAGAAGGTGTATAGTAGAAACTCTGTCTTCCAGCTCGCTCATGCTTCCCAAGTCTCCTTACCCTCTGCTACCCAGGTCTCCCTGGGCAGAAACTAATCTTTAAAGTTTTTGTGTTTCCATTTAGAGATCCTTTACGCATATACAGTCAGCCCTCAGTATCCGTGGGTTCTGCACCATAAATTCAACAGACCACAGATCAAAAATATTTGAAAAAAAAATTGTTCTGACATGTACAGACTTTTTAAATTGTCAGCTCTTTGTAGAGCATTTACATTGTATCAGATATTGTAAACAATCTAGAGATGACTTAAAGCGTACAGGAGGATGTATGTAGGTTATATGCAAACACTGTGCCATTTCACGTCACGTACTTGAGCATCCAGATTTTGGTATCCACAGGAGGTCCCGGAACCAGTCCCCCACGGACACCAAGGGACGACTGTATAAGTCTGTGTGTGTGTGTGTGTCCATGTTTTCTTCCTCTTTCTTAAAAATACTCTTCATGGAGAAAGTTCATATACCATAAAATGCACCCTTTAAAGGTGCAATCAGGGATTTGTTGTATATCCACAGATTTGTGCAACCGTCACCACAATCGAACTTTAGAACATTTTCTCACCCCCAAAAGAAACTCTTCTGGTTTCCCCCGACTGGTATCACTGCTTCAAGCACTTGCCGTGTTTAACAATTGCCACCAGTTGTTTTGCCTGGGCATCGGACTTTTCCTAATGAGCAAGTTCTATAGCAGGTCAAATAAAGAAAAGCCCTGAAAAAATGGGTCCTTTCCGGAGAGTAGTTAGGTTAGATAGCGACAGTTTTCTGGGGATGAGATGTTTTGGGAAACTTCAATCCTGGTCTCCTCTTTCCAGTGGCTGTGGATTGCTGGTGGGCATAGCTGCTGTGGTTACCAGGCTGCTGGCTGCAACTCTACCACAGACCTGGGAGAGGGCCGGCGGGTGGAGGGGAGGTTAATGTGGCACAAACTTCCTGTTCTTACTGAGATTCCATTGTTTTTTTTTTTTTTTTTTTTTGCATGAACACTCTTCAAATTGTTGCAGGCCTTTTTTGCAACATTCTTGGTCAGTGTGGCTTTTCAGCCCCGGAGCTTGTTGGAAAGCCAAGGGTGCTAAATAACCAGGTGCTCCTAACTCTTTGGGTTTGATCTTGACTCAGAAGTGACTACTCAAAGGACTAGGGTTAATTTCCAAAGTTCTGAAAAGTTGATTTTGACAATTTTTGCCAACGTTCTTTTTGCTTTTATGGAGGAACAGGTTTTCGGGGGCCCTTACTCCAACATTCCAGAAGAGTTTTTCTCCTTTTTAATACAAGTGATAGCATGCTGTACATCCTCTTCTGTACCCTAATGTAACCATGTTAGTGTAAGAAGTATTGCTTCATTCTTTTTTTTTTTTTGAGACAGAGTCTCACTCTCTTACTGGGCTAGAGTGCCGTGGCATCAGCCTAGCTCACAGCAACCTCAAACTCTTGGGCTCAAGTGATCCTCCTGCCTCAGCCTCCCAGATAGCTGGGACTACAGGCACGCGGCACCGTACTCGGCTAATTTTTCTATTTTTAGTTGTTTGGCTAATTTCTATTTATAGTAGAGACAGGGTCTCATTCTTGCTCAGGCTGGTCTTGAACTCCTGAGCTCAAGCAGTCCTCCAGTCTCGGCCTCCCAGAGTGCTAGGATTACAGGCGTGAGCCACCAGCCTCTTCATTCATTTTTATTCAAATGCCTTGCATAGCATTCCTTCCCGTGGCTGTGCCTTAATTTACTTAACTACTGCTCCTTAACCAATGGATGTCTGGGTTGTTTCCAGTCTGTTGCTGTCATAAATGACTTTGTACATATGTCATTTTTGCATGCTGAGGAATCTATCTGTAGGATAAATTCCTAGAAAAGGAATTGATGGGCGACAGCAGACGTGCATTTGTAATTCTGATGGATGTTGCTGAGCTTTTCTCCTTGGAGGCTGCTTGTGCTGTGATTCCAGCAGCCGCATTTGGAAGTGGGGCCGGCCCCGTCTTGTCATGGAGGGCTGGGAGCCAGCTCCAGCTCCGTGTGTAGGAAGTTTGAAACCTTGGTCTGCAAAGAAGGTCTGAGATTATTTAACCTGGGGGAATAATTCAACGACCTAGGAGTTTAATTTTTGGGACTGGATTACCAGCCATACCTGTCTATCTTATAAATTGTTAAGTACCCCCTGCCATGTGCCAGACATGAGCTTTGGGGCTAGGGATATAGATGAAGAAAACACTGGTTTCTTATTCTCAAGGGGCTCACAGTTTGGTGGAAGAACCACATTTAATATCATAAAATACTTCAATGTTGGAAAAGACAGTCATCAATTTAATATTCTGGCACTATGTCCTAATGAATAGCGTCTCTTTCTTTCATTGATGTATAGGAGTTAATTCATCTGAAATGTTTGGTTAGTGTGGTTTTAATCCTGAGAATTTGCTGGAAAACCAGAATTGCCAATAATTAAGTGCTCCTGACTCCTTTGGTTTGGCCCTGTGTCCAGAGTGATTGCTCAGTGGGCAGCAGGCCTCCCCTGAAAAGGTCTGACCTTCTTTAAGTAATTTCCAAGTCATGCCAGAAACAAATTGAAGTAATTAGATTTTTTTTTTATCCTCCCCATTGCCTAGATGGCCAGGCACTTTGCTTTTGAGACTGTGTAATCTCTCAGTAAGGACTTGGTATTGTGTGGTCAAAAATGGTTCCAATACCTGTGAACAAGGGGCAGAAATAATGTGTTAGCTTTCCTGCTGTTGTCAAGCATGTCTGGAAGGTCAGCAGTTAGTCTTTAGTTCTCTGTTCGCTTATAGAACAGTCTTTTTGTTGCTGACTGCTTTGGAAAGGTCAGATGTGGAAGGCGGCTTGGCTGGGTGTGAGGCACTGCAGCCCTCGTTGCCCTGGTCTGATTAGCAGAGCAGGAAATGTAACTGTTTCCAAAAAACATAAAATTGATGTGGTATTAATAGATTATTGGTCATTAATGGAGAAGGAGGTGGAAGACAGCCTGCTTGGCTTAGGATGATGGGTGTGTTCTTTCCTGCCATTAACCTGACGTCCTGAATGGCCTTCCTGAGGCATCCTCCTTCCCCGGCGCGGTGAGCCCCCCTCATTTGCTTTATCATGGGCCCCTGTGGACACATTTTATGATTTCTATTCCACTACAAATAGGCTTAATGTAATTTTCCTACTTAGAATTTATTTTTCTATTTGTCGTCCATATCTCAAAGCCGTATGGCTAGAGAGGAATATAAACCTTGATTTAAGGATGTTTTTCAAATGTGAGTTATCTCAAATGTTACTGCTACACAGACAACACAGAGGGCTCCTGGCCTTCGGAGCATTTGCTGCCCGAACGTCCACGGTTAGTACTGCATGGGGAAGCAAGTGAATGACGTGAAACCATTCACTGTGAACTGACCACTTAAAAAATTATCTCTGTTCACAAACATCTCTGTTTTACTGCCGAGCAGGAATTGGCAAACTTTTTCTGTAAAGGTCTGGAAGGTAAATATTTTTGGCTTTGCGGGCCATGTGGTCTGTCTCATCTACTCAACCTTGTTGTTGTATTGTGGAAGCAGCCATAGACAGTGGCATGGCTACGTTCCAATAAAACTTTATTTACAAAAACAGGCATCTGCTGGATTTGGCCCTCCAGCCTGTTCTAGAGTCTGTCCTTGTCTAGTGGGTTTCTGTCTTTGCTGCTGTCGCATCTCAATTATGAACATTGACAGGGGAGGTTCTGGTAAGTTAGGCCAGTGGTTGAAGGGAAAAAACCTAAAAAGTTGATGAAACAATAACCTCTTCTGAAGAAAAGGATTTAAATATCAAGGAGTAAGACAGTCCTTTGAGAAAACCATTGATGATCTCAATTTTTAATTTTTTAGAGGCAGGGTCTTGCTATGTTGTCCAGGCTGTCTTGAATTCCTGGTCTCAAGTGATCCTCTAGCCTCAGCCTCCTAAGTAGCTGGGACTACAGGCATGCACTACCATGCCTGACTCTCTCAAATATTTTTGAAGAACCCTCTTCAGGATCTTACTACAAAAGTTGAACATCAATGTAAAGGATGTCATAGCATGTCAGCTACAATTTTGTTGAGAAAATTAGAGCAAAGTAAATCATTATGTGATTCATACTTGGTTCATTCTAAGAATCAGCATGTAATTGCATTGTAATTTAGATTTTAAAAATATCTAGGACAAAATAAATTATTTTCCTGATTTCAAGTTTTATTTTTGAAGATAACACCCCATTCAATCAAAATATGTCTTCAAAGAACATTCATTATAAAATCTCATCCCCATTTTAAGTAGGTTGCCTTTTCCCAGCACCAATTACGCTCAGATAATGAGGACCCCAGTACTTTCTCCACTGACCAGGGTGAGAAGGAATCAACTCAGGAGGCTGCCTTTCAGTTCTATTTCTGGATCATGCGTCCTCACAGAGGTAGTTAGGGCTGTGGGTCTGCTGCAGTCTTCATTTGAAATATCCAGGCCAGGACTGGGCGGAGGGTTGGGTTGGTCACACAGAGAGGCCACCCGTGTTTTCAAGTGTCTGATTATTAGCCATCAACTTTTGGGGCCTGGGACGTTTTTTGAGCCAGCTAAACTGTTTTTGTCCACCCTGCTCGGTTTCCTAATGATATCAGGCCCGATCTCTATACCTCTCCTTTGTCTTATTGCTTATTACGACTATGAACTGTCAACTTTCTGAGCCGCTGCATCTGCATCAGGTGCCCCAGGGACTCTTGGAAAGCCACCTGGAGGCAGAGGTGACCAAACACCAGGCTCAGGAGGGGGACAGACAAGGCAGCTGGTATTGACCAGCACGGGATTCTTCAAAACCACTCCCCTGCGCTGAGGGCCTTTGTGGGTCCCTGACTTCTGGGTCTCAGCAGGCTTTTAACTCCCAGGTGAAGACGTCCCTCTTGGCTCTGGAAAATACTAGGTTTGTAGGGTGTAGCATAGGGATTATGACATTAAACTCATCTCTTTTGGAATCCCAGCTCTACCACGCCCTAGCTCTGGCGAGTCACCTGACTTCTTTCTGTCTCCATTTTCTTGCCTGAACAATGAGCATCATGCTTCGTAGCTCAGAGAGCTGTTGTGACGACTTAACGAGACAGTGCGACAATGCAGGCAAAGAGCTTAGCACAGGGCCTGGCATACACTGGGTGCTCTGTGTATGTCAGAGCTGCACTGAGACCAGGAAGCTTGGTTTTCTTTTGTCATCTTTGCTCTCTTCCTTGACCTCGCTACCAAAATCAAACAAACACAAAGTCTGAGGGGCTCCAGGTCTAATCTTTTTCTAATCATCAGTGCTGAGCTGGGGCATGGGGGTTGCTCAGAGAAGGAGGAGAATGTGGCCCCCCCCACCCCCACCGCCGGGGTTGTGGCTCTGCAGCTCCTGACCGCCCTCTCTTGTCGCCAGCAGCCCCAATAAGCGAGGCCCACCCACGTATAACGAGCACATCACCAAGCGTGTGGCCTCCAGCCCGGCGCCACCGGAAGGCCCCAGCCACCCCCGAGAGCCAAGCACACCCCACCGCTACCGCGAGGGGCGGACAGAGCTGCGCAGGGACAAGTCTCCTGGCCGCCCCCTGGAGCGGGAGAAGTCCCCGGGCCGCATGCTCAGCACGCGGAGGGAGCGGTCCCCCGGGAGGCTGTTCGAAGACAGCAGCAGGGGCCGGCTGCCCGCGGGAGCCGTGAGGACCCCGCTGTCCCAGGTCAACAAGGTGAGGCAGCGTTCTGGGGCCCGCATGTGTGTCACCGAGGCCAAGAAGGACTCGGAGAGCTGAGGCTCCTCAGGGCCACTCGTGTCATTCAGGCTTTGTGAGACATACGGGTTTAGGGAGAAAATTAACTTGAAGAAGAAGCTTCTAAGCAAATGGATAACCTATGTGTGATTAAAAAGGATAATGTGTGTTTATATCTCAAAATGTAACAGCTACGAAGAGTATATTGTCCCCTTCCCAGAGGCAAGTGTTAGCAGTTTCTAGAGAGATTCTGTGTAGACAGGCAAATATGTATGTGTTTTCTCTTTTCTTAAACACAAACAATAGTATACTATACAGAATGTTCTATGCTTTACTTTTTTGAAACACACACACACACACATATAAGTTTTTTCTGGAAGGCTACACAGAAACTGGTAACAGCACTCGCCTTCCAGAAGACCTTTGAACTTTTTCACATTTTTAAATTGTGTGTGTGCCTTACCTGTATCATTCTGAGTCAGCGACCGAGGAGATGCACGGGGTGCCGCCGACACGGGGCTCCCGGTGCCTCCCCAGCAGGCTCGTGTTCCCCGGGGCCCACTCTGCACAGAGCCACCTTTCCGTCACTCGGAGCTGGTTTTCTGGGTGGCTTTCTCCTCCTCATGCCACCTGCAGTTCACTCTCAGCACTCTGCTCGTGAAGAGAGGAGGAAAAGCCATCCAGATGTTTTTCCTTATCCCTTTTGACTTATCAGTGAAACCATATGTGCACGTGCCTGCGTATACACCCAGCTTTGGGGTTTTCCAGTGACTTTCACTGCCTGGCTGACCCCGAGCTCTGTGAGTTGGTGCTGCCGAGCAGAGTGCTCTTTGTTAGCGCCTAGAGGGACAGATCAGGTGCTGCAAATTCCTGTCTGGATTGTGCAAAGTGAGCGCAGCAATTCCTGGCCTTGGATGGCTAAAACCTTCCTCCTTATTTTGTTCCTAGGTCTGGGACCAGTCTTCAGTATAAAAGTCAGCCGGGAAAACCAACTCCTCATCTCGATCTGCAGGAAAACACCAGACACACTATGGAACTGCGCTGAAGGGGACCCCAGCGCCCACCTGCTCAGCCACCCTCTGGCACAGCTGGGCCCCGACCCACCTCGGCATGGACACCCCTGTCTCCAGGAGGTGCAGGTGGCTGAGGCTCCTAGGAGCTGTCAGTGCTCGGTGCCTCCTCTGGGCACCTTCCTGCAGTCATCTCTTTGCACTTTGTTACTCTTTCAAAGCGTTCACAAACTTTTGTACCTAGCTCTAGCCTGTACCAGTTCATCAAAGGAAACCAACCGGGACGCCAACTATAATGTGGTTAGGATCCTAATTAGCCACTTAAAGATCCTAGGATTGGTTGGTTTTCCTTTCTTTTCTTTTCTTTTTTTTTTTTTAAAGACAACAGAATTCTTAATAGATTTGAATAGCAATGTATTTCCTGTTGTAGTCATTTTTAGCTAGATGACACCATCAGGTCTTTGCTACTGAGACATAGTGTAGACGCGTCCCCGTCAGTTGGCTAAACCTCCCGCACTCACGTAGGTTCATTCTCGTCCCCATCCATTTCCCATAGATGGCCCTGCTCTACCCAGGGTGATGTCGTAGCCTAATGTTTACTGTTCTCATTGCCTTTTACGGCCTTGACGCCTTCCCCTCCCACCAGCTGAGAATGTACAGAGGTCATCGGGCCTCAGCTTGGAGGCAGTGACTTGGGGCCAAGGGACCTCGCGGAGCTTTCCTTCTCGCCCCTCAGCGTCATCCCCAGCCTGCTGTCCCCGCTTTCCATGTCGCTTTGGCCGGGAAAGCATGCAATAGACTTGCTCTGAGCCTGGCGTTTGATGGGTCTCGGGCTCAGGGAGGGGACTGGGGGTGCCCACCTGGTCTGTGACGGCACGCTGTCCCCGCTCTGGGATGGGGAGGAGGCCAGTCCAGGAGTTCTGCATGGCGGTTCACTGCATGTGCTCCCCACCTGGCTGACGCCCCCAGGATACTCTGCCGACGTATGAATCCCATCCCGTGTCTCCCGCCAAATCGAGACCCTCTGACGACTTGCCGACTAACTGGCCACCACAGGCTGCAGTCTGTAGCACTGAACACACAAAAACAAAACGCTCAAGCCTTACGACCAGAGAAGGATTTCAGCAAACCACCACCTCCCCCTCGGTCTCCCTCCGGCCTCCACGCTCACCTGCTGACTCCCTGGTGGACGACTCTGCATTCACACAAAATCCAGCATGGTTCTACCCCACAAAACTGTGACTTCCCAAAGGAGCCTTTCCCTAGGGCTAGATCTAAGACCAGGAAGTTTGAGAAAGAAGCCGCAGCTCAACTTTTCCAACTCTGCCCGGGTTGGGGGTCCTCGTTAGGTGCAGTGCGGCTCCCCCGTCTCTCTACCCTTTATTCGAGTAGGAAATTCCTGGCGACTGGTATAGAACCAACCTAGAGGCTTTGCAGTTGGCAAGCTAACTAGCGGCCTTATTTCTGCCTTTAATCTCCCACAAGGCATCTCTTGCTTTGGACGCTCCATGACTCTTAGGCACGCCTCAGTAGCCAAGGCTCATCCTAGGTAGGCCCAACGGTAGACCCGCTCCCACCGCAGCAGGTGAACATGACCGTGTTTTCTTCAACCACGTGTCCACAGTTCTGATCCCTTCCCAGACTGCAACCCGGCCCAAATCCCGGCTCCTTCCTGCTCGTCTCTTAACCTAAGTGCTTTCTTGTCGGAATCGCCTACAAAGCTCCATGTTGTCCCCACCTTGGCAAATGTCCTGCTGTCGCGTTCTATGTGTTGCTTGGAGTCTTTGGGGTTATACTCCCTCTCCTCCCACGCCCAGGGCAGATCTGACTGAATGTTTGCTGAAGATGTTGTCTCTTGGTCCGCAAGTATTTGAAAAGGTCACTGGAAATTGGTCTTTCAGTCTTGGCATTTCATTTAGGATCTCCATGAGAAATGGGCTTCTCGAGCCCTGAAAGTATATATTGTGTGTCTCATTTGTGAAATGCTTCCTGCTATATAGAACTAGCTCAAAAGACTGTACATATTTACAAGAAACTTTATATTCGTAAAAAAAAAAAAAAAAGGAAATTGAATTGGTTTCTACTTTTTTATTGTAAAAGGTGCATTTTTCAACACTTACTTTTGGTTTCAATGGTGGCAGTAGTGGACAGCCATCTTCCCTGGAGGGTGGGGAGCTCCGTGTGACCACCAAGATGCCAGCAGGAAATACCGTAACACAAAATTGCAGTCAAAAGCTTATTAGCATAAATAAAGATTCTAGGTCTCCAAAAGTACAGGCTTTTTCTTCATTACCTTTTTTTATTCAGAACAAGGAAGAGAATACAACATGTCAAGATCCACCTTGAGAGGAATGAACTTTGTTGTTGAACAATAGTGAAATAAAGCAATGATCTAAAAAACGTTTGCTTTAGTGCAATGACCTATTCTTTTCTGGAGAGAGACCATAAAAAACGATTGCCAGTGTGGTGTCAGTGTGGGCTTCTTGTCATGGATGGGACTTCTTTACTTTTGGGGGAGGCTTTTTCTCTGGGGTGGGGTGCGGGGAACCACATGGTAAGAATGTGCTATCCTGGAATCAAGAGGTTGGTGACATTCTCTGCCAAAAGTGTGATATTGTAGAAGTTTGGTCAGTACTTCCAATGAACGGTGAATTGGCTATTAAGGTCATTTTATAGGACTGCAGAGCGGGAAAGCTTCTTAAGCAGTCAAATAGGCCATTTTGAAAGGATTACTCAAGGATGGATTACCCAGTTCTATAAGGCGGCTAACCAGGAAAACAGGTCAACTTAAGATTTCTTTCATCTGTATTAAGGCCACTGAGAATTGAATAATGTAGATTTCTTTGGAGAGAAGAATTCAGATCAAGGTAATTAAAAATGTAAAAACTTCTATTTTTAACTAGATGATTTTTTATAGTTTTCTCCATCCATTTTCAGTTTCAGTATAAACTCGCTTGATCCAGACAGACGCTGCTTCTGGCAAATGGTAACTCTTTCTTGTAGTTCCTACTGCTTTTAGTCTCGAATTTTGATTTTCTGATGAAGTCTTCTGATCATGGTCAAAATTTATCTTGCAGGGTTATAGCTGACATTGCTTGCGATGGGAACCAGAGGTGCAATTCTGTTCCTCTTTTCTGTTTCACTGTTGGGCATAAAAGTCTGCCCCAATGTCTTAATTGTAAGAATGAAAACAATTCAGAAGATGAAGTGAAATGCTGGAACTTTTCTTTCCTCATAGCGTTAGAAAAATCTCCGTTAAATACCAACCAATCACCCCATCTCAGTTTATCATCCTGAGGGTTCTTGGCAGCCACAGAGTACTTCAAAAGCTAAGTAAACATAGTTTAATTCCAAAAAGAATGAGCCGAGAAATGGTCTTTGGACCCTAAGGAACGACTTCTGGGAAACAGCAAACTACTCAGCCACACCATAAAATGATGCCCAGCCCTCCATACCACCACTCCTGTCTCTTAAGCACTAAATTAGACATACAACTCAATTCTCACTAGACTAAAGATGTTGACTGCATAGCAAATTTCATAACTGGTAAACTTCAGGATTTGGAGGGTTAGGCCAAAAAAGAGATGATTTGCTTAGGACTGTCTTCAGAATTGGCCCTCTTGACTGTTACCTGCTTTAGAAAACATTCCTGCAGATGGAGCATAAAGCATGGACTTATGGAGGGTGGGCCTGCCAGGATGAGACCAGCTGAGCTTCCTCTCATTATACAGGGTTAGATTGGCTTGTTCCGGCGGTTCTAAGCCATGGGGAGATTTTACTTCCATCCTCCCAGAGGGCATTCGGTGACGTCTGGAGACACTTTTGGTTGTCAAAACTTGGGAGTATTCAATGGGTAGAGGTCAGGGATGCTGCTAAACATGCTACAATGCACAGGACAGTCCCCACTCACCACAGAGAATTATCCAAAGTGCCAGTAGGGTCAAGGTGGACAAAGCTTGGTGTCCTTGGTCTGTTCTAGTTCCAGTCAGATTTCTTTCTTGGTAGTTCAAATACTGCTAACGATGTCTAAAGCATGGGGATTGGCTCTAGACATACAATGTTTATAGGAGAAAAAAATTTTATTATTTGCCTAATTGCATGTTGAAGCTCTATTTTCCTGAAGCCGGGAAAGGTGGAGGTAGTGGAAATACAGTCCAGTGTTGATCACATTGTTTACCCTTGAGTCTATCAATGATTAACGGAATTCTGTTTGCCCTGCAGGGGTTGTTAGAGGTAGACGATAGAACTTTGAAAATGACTTTACTACTGTATGTAACTCTGGTGTTTCAGAGAGCGACAAAAAAGGAAAAATAAAATTGAGCCAGGGTACACACATGTGGAGCTGTCTCCTGTGTGTTCTTGAGGGCCATTGACTTTTCCAGAAGGGATGGGTGAATTCACTTTAGGGGGAGGAAAAAAATAGCAGGAGGGGCTTGCATCCTCATCTGGGCAAAGGCCCTTTAGTTGCATAAAAGACAAAAAAAGACAGCGTAGTTTTGGGGGCCAACCCTGCGGGCAGAGCCTCCTGGTTCTCCTGGAGACAGCCGCTGGGCCCAGAAATTGGGCTCTGGCTGCTGTTCCAGCTTTTAGGATCCCCCTCAAAAGTGAGACATCAGGGATGGTGACTCTTAGGAAGACCCTGTGAATATTTTCACAATTAGTCGGTGTGACTTGGGTTTTGGAAGACGTGCACATGTCTATAACTTCCTTATTTTCTCCTATATAGAAGACAACTACAGTTGGCATTCCAGGGCAGAAGGCTCTAGTTTCTGTTTCTCCACTGACTGGCTGGTCAAGAGAGGTGTTGAGGGATCCCTCAGAAGCTGGATGGATTGGGTGAGTGGTCCCTAGACTTGAGTCTTCATCAATTCATTCAAAACTTTTGTAAACATAGGTGGACATCTTGGTCCATTTAGTGCTGCTACAACAAAATACCTTAGACTGGGTAATCTATAAAGAACAGAAATTAATTTTCTCACAGTTCTGGAGGCTGGGAAGTCCAAGATCAAGGCGTGGGCAGGTTTGGTTGTCTGGTGAGGACTCTCTGCTTCCAGTGTGGCGCCTGTGTCCTCTGCAGGAGAGGACCGCTGTGAGCCCTCGTGACCCAATCACCTCTTAAAGGCGTTACCTCTTAATACTATCACATTGGTAATTCCTGAATTTTGAAGGGGACACATTCAAACAATAGCAGAGGAGAATAAGATGTGGAGAGAAGTTAGCACATGCTCAGAAGTGAAACTGTGCTCACAGAGAAGGAACTGAATTAAAATGAAATTTATTCTTTCCTAAAATAGTTTGGTCTTTGGCCTCAGCCATGGATGGTATCAGTTTGATGTCCCACGTTTTCTTTCTTGGCCTTTGCGGAGTCCTGGAGGTTTCCTAATACAGCTAGTTGAGGGGCAGGCACTTTTTCCTTGTCTGGCCCCTTGACATCCTGTGTTTGTGGCTTGTCCCAGTCATGTTGTCAAGGCCTTGCAGATCCCAAGGTGAAATGAAAGGAGCCCTAGGGAACATTGAGTGCTAGTCCAGCCCTTGCCATTTTTCAGGGGAGGAAATCAGGCTAAGAGAGGCCATGTGACTTGCTCAAGGTCACACAGCTGGTCAACAACTGATCTGGGTCAATATTCCTGATCACTGCCCAGTGTCCACTCTGAGAGGGAGGGGACAGTGGAGGAATGGCCACTCAGGTGGCCACGTCAGGCTCATGACCCGTCTGGAGTGCTATCAACTCCCCTCAGATTTGCAGCCATGAGAAGTGGAGCTGCAGGAAGGGAATAGCCTTGCCTGGGTCCTTTCATCTTTGGTTCCAGTGTTTTGATTATGGTTCTATTTACCCTGTAATACTGTTTTCCTTTACATTTTAATCTTTAGGCCTTAATTTGGCTCTATAAATTCATCTGCATATCAGTTTCCAGAGGAAGAAACATATCTTCATTCAAAAGCAATTGAAGTTAAGGTTTAACGAACCATGTAAGTCTTCCTCGCCCATAAAGGGAACGTAATGGAGAAGGCATTGTCTGAGTCACAAGACACCCCAATTTGACATGTGGCTTTGCCCCTGTGATTTGGGCAAAGCAGGGAGGGTCTCCTTTTTCACCTGCATAAATTCACCTTGATAACCTTTAGCTTCTTGGATATGAAGCCTTTCACTTGGGTCTGTGGGCAGGTGCTGGACCATAATGGACTTTGTGTTGCTTTTTAAAGAAAATGCAGTCTTTTAAATATGTGCACACATGTAGGAGAATGCTGTCTCTGACACTGTGTTTTGTGGGTGTGCCTACTCTGTTTCGCCCCAGCGGTTACCTCACCTGGGAGTCCCCTGTGGTCCCAGGGCTTGGAGGACTCTTATAGGGTGATTGGTTCCTGTAAAAGTTTTCACGTTGTATTTTCAGCTCTGGTTTCCTGCACTTTGGGTAGATCTCATTTGCATGTTGGATTTTCTGACTTCTTGCTGTGTCTACCTGCAGTCCGGGACTCACAGCTCCCCCCAGCCCTGACCCAGGCCGGCAGCCGGACGCGCTAATCCCCATCACAGGAAGGGCAGTGCTGTTCTGGGCTTACTCATGCAGGGAGCCTCCCGCTCAGGTGTCAAACCCTGTTCCTGTAGCTCAGAGCTGGGTCCTGGCCCCACTGCCTCCCCCCACTACCCCTACCCTGGGTGGAGGGCTGTTCCCACCTCACCTGCAGGGCAAGGGCTTTTGTTTTTGGTATGTGAATGTACCTCTTAATTTCTGAGCTTAGCTATGTATTTTCCAATATTTTATCCAATTTTGGAAAGATTGTTATATCTGTTTCCTTAGGCTACTTCAATAATCTTAGTCCCAAAAACCTAGGGTTCCTGTAGCATTCAGATTTTCAAGATAGGGCAGACATTATCCAGCTAGCAGTGCTTTCCAGGGTACCTTCCACCTCAAGTGACCAGGTGACATCCTCAGCTTCCTTTTTCTGTTAGATTTATTTAAATGTTTCCTGATGCCTTATGAACAAAAGGTTTTTTAAAGGGACATCTGTAACCTTCTGTCTTTTAGGAAGGAGAAACAGAGCTCCTTTCAGTTGATATCGGCTCTGACTCCAGAAACGTCCTGGTATCTCACAAGGCAGTGTCATGAGATCCCAGGCTGCCCTGCAAAGCTTGTTTATGAACAAAAGGAAGCAATACTTCTGGCCTGGGGATGCCACCAACCTGCCCAAGCCAGGAACCTTCGCTGTTCTCTCTAGCTTCCCCTCGTGACTGAGCAGGTTGGAGGGGCTCAGTTTTGGGGGCACCTTACCAGGCCTCCAAACTACACAGTGAATGGGTGGATCACAGGAATGACCCTCAGCCCCCAAGGCACAGCCTTGTCCGCTCACGTGGGTGTCACAAGGCTGGTACTGAATAAGCCCCTGGAGGAGTTCCAGTCTTTTCTTCAAAGGACTGAATGAAACCAAAGCTTCCTCCAAGTACATGTCCAATTATTTTTACAAAGCTTTATTGAAACTTGTATGTCAAGGTGACAGTAATTCAGTGTTTTGAAAACAGTAACAAAAAAGGGTACCCCGAACTCAGGTTTACCAGATAAATACTGGAAACCAGGGAGCTCCTTCCTCCCTCTCCCAGCAGGAGCAAAGAGCGTAATGATAGCACAGGTTCCTGTCACCCAGGCAGCGGAAGCTAACAGGCCTGTCTGTGACATCTCCCTGGAAACTGAGCTGAGTGTAAGGAGGTCCATCTGATCCCAAGGACGAGGCTGCTGTTGAGTTCTAAATTCCTTCCAGAATAAGCAGTAGCACCTGCTGCAGCCGCCTTCGCTAACTAGGGGCAGAGGTTCCCAAACCAGGTGGCACATGCTGTAATGGAAAGGAGGGTGGGGTGTTTCTCGTGGCAACAGTTGCCTCATCATGACGGGAATAAAAAGCCAGACACCTTCTGGCAGATGATGGTCAGTCCTCGGGATCAACCAGCTTAATGGAGAAATCCGGCAGCAGGTTTAAAGTCTGTTCTGAGAACAGATTATTGCTGAGCACAGTTCACATGATCTATATTCTAGTCGTGTGACTTAAAAATTGCCTTAAGGCTGTATAGCCAGCCACTGCTGGTTAAAAAAAAGTATGTAGTGCACAACAACTGTAGAACTTCATCTGGAAGTCAGACAGCTTCTAATTTCTACAGAAATTACGCCTCCCTGGAGCAGAGAATGGGAGATAATTTATTGCTTTGATTTTGAAGGACAGGCAGGACCAATACTGTACTGCGTTTCACAGCCAGGCCTCAACAGGAACAAGCCGATGGCCTTACAAATGCACTGACGATTAGAAATGTTGTGTGGCCTCAGTCCCCGCGTGCCAGATCTACACTAGCAAAGTGGCTGCATCTTTTTTGGCTTAAGAAGAATCTCCATGGCCAGTTGAGAGGATGGAGGGTTTAGAATCACATGGGCCTCATGCACTCGGGTGCGGAGGCTACAGGGCCTCGCAGAGCCCCTATAGCTCACAGCCATGGGGTGCCACGAGGCCTGTTACAGATGCAGGCTCTTCAGGAGCTGCTGTGCCTGGACAAACCTTCAAGTAGGACTAGGGCAGTCATGAAATGTCGTATAAAGAGTGAAACGAGAGGTTGCAGTCCATTCCCTGGAGGAGACAGCATCCACGCGTGGAGCCTGCCCATGCAGGCTGTCCCCAGCTCTCATATGGGCTTGTATAACAAGGTAGTGACATACTTCTTCTTGTACCGGTGGGTTGCGCTGAGCACCATCACTCCGTCCTAGGGAAGAGGGTGGAAATTATCACAGGCAGGACTGAGTTGAGGAGCTCAAACTTTAAAGCACCGGAGAATCATTCCCGGGCCCACCTTCAGAACCTGAGGCCTGGAACCTGCCCTTTAAGTCAGTACCCACAGGTAATTCTGCTGCTAGGAGCCCTCTGAGCATACACTGAGAGACAGCTCTAATGACAGACATGTCTTACCTTGATAGAAAGTGCATAGAGGTGGTTCAACATGACGTGATTGGGCTCAGGGAGCAATGCCGGATCACACTGTGAGGGAAAAATGGCAGGTTTAGGATTTGGAAATCAAGATTCTCCTCTTTATTTCACAGCGCTGGGTATTGAAGGTGAGGTGGGCTCTAGTGCTGACCTCCCTTCCTAAGTAAGGCAACGCCAGGGCTTGTCTAAGGTGACGGGTGGCGCCCTCTGACCTCAAGGCAGCGCCCTGCATGCCTACTGGAGGCATGGGCAGGAAGGGGGTTGGTTGGCTGTTGAAGGCACTAATTAATTTTTAACCACTTTGGTATAAGCATTGACTATAGCCACAGATGAATGTGCACAGCGACTTTTCTAATTTTACATTTATCAAAATAAAACTGTGAACATTTAAAAATGAAAACATATATGTTACCTATTCTGATTTACATTACAAGTAAAGCTGCCTGTAAAGTAAAACAAGCTTTCCTCATCACGTAAGAGCAAAATGGATTCGTCGTCAATGCACAGCACAAACTATCATGTGGACTGTGAGTGCCGGCTGTGGGCAAGGTTTCGTGGCCAGTGAGCACCGTACCGACGTGGTTAAAAATTGTATATATTTAACACATGTTTTAAAACATGCATACACTGTGGAATGGCTACATTAAGCTCACTAACGTAAGCATTACCTCACATACTTTTTGTGGTGATAACTGCTCTTAGTGCACTGTTGACAGGTGTGTACATTAGTCCAGCCATTATGGAAACTGTATGCAGGTACCGTAAAAAATTAAAACTAGAACTATCACATTTCCAGCAACCCCATCCCTGGGCATACATCCAAAGGAAGTGAGATCAGTATGTTGAAAAGATAGCTGCACAGCAATGTTCAAGATTCGGAATCCACCTAGGTGTCCACGATGGATGACCAGATAAAGAAAACATGGTGGTATATGCACAATGGGATACTATTCAGCCTTAAAAAGGAAAATCCTACCCCTTGCAACAATGGATGAACCTGGAGGACAAATGAAATAAGCCAGGCACAGAAAGACAAATACCACATGATCTCACATTTAGAAACTAAAAAAGTCAAACTCATAGAAATAGAGCATAGAATGTTGGTTACCAGAGGCTGAGGGTGGGGAGATGTTGGTCAAAGAATATGAAATTTTTCACATTCTTTAGGTTGGAAAGACTAAGTTTAAGAGATCAATTATACAACATGGTGACTTGTTAATTACAATGTATTGTATTCTTGAAAATCTCAGAGTGAATTTTAAGTGTTCTCTCTGGGATGTTACCTAAGTTCTCCGCTTCCCCATCTGTAAAATGGGGATAACAATAGTACCTACCTTCACAGGTTTATTATGAGGCTTAAATAAGAATACACGAAAAGCACTTCAACTAGAGTTCAGGGCACAATAAACATTAGCCATTTAGTTATTACAACTAGAGCCAAAGTTTGTGTCAGAGCTCAGTGCTGTCTTGGACAGAGGGTTCCTGACCCTTGGGCTGCTCTCAGCTGGTCTATCTCCAGAAGTAGTTTCCATCAGAGAAACCAGCTAGTGATGCCTCTACTTTCCAGGAAAAAACAAAACCTTTCTAGCTTAGCAGGGCACTGAAAGTCATCTAACTTACAAACCTTTGTAAAATCAGAGTTAAGAGAAACAGCTTGACCCAAGTACTTCTTAGAAGCTAAATGCCCTTGCAGTTCTTTACCTGTGACGGCTGAGATGTTGCCAACTGAGCGCCAGAAACACAGTGGGCTGAGGCGTGCTGGTCCTTACAACCGGCTTATTCCCTGCCTATGGGAAGGGGTCAGGCACATGCTTGGAGGACTCTTGGCACAGGAGGGAACCTGGTGTCCCAAGAAATGTGAGTCCCATTGGGATTGGGTAACACATACTGGGGCCCTGGCACTGACCGCTGTGGGGGACATCCACACACTTCTAGCTCGTCTCAGCACTTGTGTCCTCTATCTCAGGGTGGAATTCTACACAGCAACGCGGTCACTTCAGCACCTTATAAATTTGTGCCTTTTAAAAGGAGGCCTGGACGACCCTGGAGAGCATCTTGTTTCCTAGAATTACAACCACGCTATACACTCCAGAGCCAGGGAATCCAAGTCACACAAAATGGAAAATTAGCCACAAAGAAATAACTGGGATCCGCGAGAACGCACACTTCCTTTTTTACACGTAGGATCAATTTCCCAGAGGAAATGCATGTCACCCAGATACCCCAAATTTTGATGCTTATGTAAGCACTGATGTTTCTAAAAGCAATTCAGTGATTAAAACTAGATTCTAAAATTGGGCCAAAGGTAGAGTGCCAATACGTAGCTTACTAAGAAGGGGTGGTTATATATCTTACTGTGAAATTTTAAATGGAACGGGGCTAAGGCAGGACTCAAAGGCAAGAAAGAAAGTGCAGAAAGGCTCTGTGAGACAGAGGCAGTCCCGCCCCCTGGAACCTCGTGCTAGCAGCCTGTCCACCGGCTGCTTTTAAGAGGTGGACAGGAAGGGGAGCATCTGAACAGAACCACAGAGGATGGTCCCGGCAGACGCCCATGTACTCACAGAGATGCCTGTGTCCTTGTTCAGGATGACCTGGAGCAGATGCGGAGGGAGAATGGGCGGTGCTTTAAACCGCTCTTCTGGTTTGCAGACGTAGGGCTCCTGATGGTAGGGGCCTGGCGGGGAACTGGACAGCTCTGTTGGGAGACAGTGACAGCACATTTACTTTGACAATTGGTAGCAGTCTTATTTAATCTATGGCATTGTCATCTAGTTTTCATTGTCTTTTGTTCCCTCAATACAGATTTATGTCCTCTTGAAGGATATACAGGCTGCAAGGGTGCAGAGAAGAGGAAAGGAGAAACCCTCTGCAGTCTGAGGACTGGCGTAACACGCGGGAGTAAGCTCAGATGCCCTGGGGGGGAGAGCAGCCGTGGCACAGCCGGCAAGTCTGGGTCAGACAGCAGGGAGGCTGTTCTCAATAAGCTAACCTCACCCACCACGCAGAATAATGCTTCCTCTTGCTTCAGATGGGGCTGGCAGAGTCCACAAAGAAGCTCAAGGCTTCAAGTGAGGATTAAGTGGCTAAACCCAAATTAGGAGCACCACCAGCCAGAATAAAACGGAAGATGTGGCAGTCTGTTTATACAGAGGCCATGGAAAAACAGGTTATATGAGGCACTGGCACATTTTGAAACGGAATAAAAGAAAATCAAAAGCCTGATTTCTAAAGGCTCTTTGACTCCATTATACTTAGGTTCCTTCCAAACTCTTGAGTAGCTCTAATTACAGATAAAGAAGCGTCTAGAAGAACACTGCTTCATAATGTTAGAAGCAGTTCATTTAGTGATGTTTGGCCAGCTGGAAGGTACCAAGCCATTATCCAAAGAACATGTGGGATGGGTTCTGGTCACCAGACCCCTGGGCAGATCCAGAATAAACCTGACACGCACGCCCTCCTCTGCCACTTCCCCCAATGTCAATTTCTAGGGGACAGGCTTCCTTCATGTGAACCAACCGTATCACAGCAAGAAACTGAGAAAAGCATTAAGTGCAGAAAACTGAGCCGTGAGGAATAAGTAAATGGTATTTTAGGAAAGTGAATGTCTAGATATAAAAAGTCTGTAGAGTGCTTGAAGTTGGCTTATCAGCAGCGAGGGGTAAGTTTTCTCTCCTCAGGTGATCTATATTGTGGAAACTTGACTAAAAGCTTTGGTGTGTGGCCTAAAATTACATTTACCGGCAACCCCCGATTCTTAATCTGAAAAAGAAATGAATGGTATCTCTAAAAGATTTGCTAACTATCAAGATAAAAGCACGTTAATTTTGGATTTCCAAGTCCTGCTCAACTACCTGACCTACCAGCCATGAGCCCACCACGACCATTTACCACTGTCATTTCTGAACTGCTAACAATGAGACATCCCGCTGGCAGAACCTCCGGGCCCCACCAGGCGATGAAGAAGAATCGTCCTGTAAACTGCACGGACTCCATTTTCTTCGAGTGCCAGACATGCTCCTGGGGAATCTTTTCACTGCCTCCCACAGGGGCCAGGAATTGTTAAACCTCCACTCACAGGAAGGGGCAGTGCGGCTGGCAGTAACGCTGTGGATTACAAGCTGTCTTTTCCCTGAATTGTACATAATACGTTCTAGATAGTTTCTTCCTGTGGGATTTGGATGGAAGGCAATTTATTGAAACCTCGATGTTTGAAAAGACTCTTGGAAGATGGGAAAGTCTTATCAGGACTGCACTGAGCAGGTTCCCACAAAGGACAGCTGTGCCTTGGGGACTGTTTCCCGCCATCAGGGAAGAGACTCTGACAAGGCGCTAATGTACCACACAGTGATGCCCAAGGTCCCTGAGATGTCCATTTATCACCTGTCAGGCTGAAATTCTCCAGGCACCATGAGCAGGAAGTGAGGTGGCAGGCGTCCCCAGTGTTGGCTTGTCACTGACTGGCCCTCCAAGGCCTCTTCCAGCCCCGCCCCGAGCACGAGATCAAGCTCTGATTCTGTTTCCACTGTCTACTTTCTGTGGGCAAGCAGACCTACTGCATACTTGGGATGACCAGGAAATGATTTACAGCTCTGTTGGGGCTAAGTTTCAACAACCTGACCTGACAGAGTTAGGAATCAAGTTTTGTGGCTCTTAAGGGAGCTATAAATGTCCACCTAACTGGGTAGATTTAGCTCAAGAGTAAGAGGCAAGGGAAACAAGAGGATTTCCAGACTGCAAAGCCCCCACCTGCAGACATGTGGTATAAAATAACTGTTCATACCAGATACATCGGAGCACTTTTGGGAATCCACCATTAAAGCATCAAATACTTCAAAGTCAGTTTTCTTCACTTGAATGATGTTGTTAACTGTGCCAAGCTGGCTGGTTACTATTGGCTGGGAAGAGACAGACAGGGAGAAATCATAACGTGGAAGGTCTGTGGGGTGGTTCTTTAGAGGACTTGGAATTCCTTGATGGAAGGCCTCCTCTCCTGGCTAGCCACCCTGCTCATCTTGGTCAACTTCACCAACTGTCTGGTAGTTACTGCTGCTACCTAGCTCAGCCACACACAGGGACTTTTACCAGCAGGGCAAAGGGACCTGGCAACAATGCATAAGGGAAGGTGATTCACTTGGACCGTACAGGCCACGGGCAAGAGGACCAAGGGCAGAGGAAGAGTACCTCAGAAGGGTCGTGTGTCCACTGACCATCCACAAAGAACTTGTACTGATGCTCTCCTTCGGGCAGATCCAGGATGGCTACAAAATTATTGTGGCTGCAAGGAAAAAGGAAGCAGAAGATTTCAGCTGGGTGGGCTGCCCTCTTAGCTTACTTGCCAAACCAGCTATGGAAAAACACATTTCCGTGTAAAACCCAGAGTTCAGCTGCAGAACAAACATTTTTAACTCAATTAGACAATTCAGTATAATGATCTCAATCTAGAAAGGTTACAAGGAAGCAGCAGTGTAAAAGGTTTTCCTGAAAACTCAACTTTGCTCAAATACCAGGAACCCACATCCCTAACATTAAAAGGTCAACAAACAGGCCTTTGTCCTTCTCAAGCTGCATGTAAAATATCACCCCGAAGCCCTGGGTGCCAAGGAGAATGACAACACAAGATAAACAGCAAGCTGCCTAGTATTACCCTTTGTCAGTTTGCCTTGGGCAAGGGAGGAGATCAACTTAATAGGAGGCACAAATGTTCTCTAAAGAAACTTATGTAACTACTAGAAAAGGATACTGGAGAGCGCTTTCATCTGGCTGTTTTATTCCCCTGACTTGAACCGGCTATGACTACTATGCCGAGTGCCTTCCTCCTCCTGCAACATTCCCACTGCAAAGCAGGCAGCCCCTGACAAAATCGAGGCCTGGCCCAGCAGGGCAGGATTTCTCCCGTCATTTCCTTAAGACTACTCCCTAGTGAAGACACTTTCCCGTTGACAAATGGAGACGGAAGCCCATGCTAGGTAGGGTTGAAGTGTCTCACTGATGAAGTGTCTTATTACATCCTTGTTAATGATGCCTACATATCATGTACCTTTCAAACAAAAGTAATACACAGAGAAAAGAACCTCAGGGATCAATCATGCAGTCCAACATTACTTTTTTTACAGAAAGGAACGCTGAGGCTCCAGGGGTTAAGTGACTGTTAGCACAGCCAATGTGGGCTCAAAGCCGGCTCTCTAAGATTCCCAGCCCAGTGATCGCTCACTGTGTGAGGGACAAACCTCTGTTTCTGAGAAGTCCCCACTGGACAAATATATAGCTGAGTATGTGAAGTGAAAGACGTCCGTAATGCAGAAATATTCTGCACCGAGTGATGTTGCTTTCTTCTAAAATGTGCTCTAAATCTAAGACTGCTTGGGTTTGGGATTTGAACCCTATAAAAATGGACACTGAATGGAAAAATCATCTTTTTCAATTCATCTACAGGGATCTTTCAAAAACAGAAGCATCCATGGGTGAAGACAAATACGTGAACACTCCCCAGCCAATTACCTTCTTGTGAGGGGAAGTTTACTCCAGTTGTTGAAGGACCCAGATAAGTAAACTTCCTTTCCGCCCCCTGTCCACCGAAATACAGTTGGCCGAGCCTGCGCGGGAGCTTTATCATTCACTTCCAGATCGTGCTGCCAGGCCAGGAATTCCTCCTTTTCTGGAGCCTAGAAGGAGATTGGTTTACTAGCAACAGGAAGCCATTAGTGAGCTCTCTACAACAGTTACTCTAATATTCACGATTCATTCTAAAGAGGCAGCCATTGCCGTGTAGGTTCCTATCAGGCATGGTGACTTAATAGTGGTGCCTCAGTTTCCCACTGGCAAAATAGAGATAATAAAAATTATTTTTTTTCTTTTTATAAAATTAATAATTTCCTTTATTTTATTTTACTCAGCTTTAGGCAGTTGCTGTTCAACTAAAAAATAATTATTTCTTAAGGCTGTGTTAAAGACTGAGTGAGACAGTCTACATAAAATGCTCTGCATAGTGTCTGACACATAATGAGTACTTAATAATTATCAGCTATTGTTGTCATTAAAGAAGTCTACATCAAAAATCTAGGGGAAACTATAAAACACACTTGGAAGAGGCTGAAACACACCCAAGACTAGCTTAATAAATGTCATTTTCCTCTTAATTAAGCAAAATTTGAAGTACAGTCATGCACTGCATAATGACATCTTGGTCAGTGATGGAATGCTTATATGACAGTAGTCCTGTAAGACTATAATCCCATATTATTGCTGTATCTTTTCTATGTTTAGATATGTCTGGATACACATACTTAACCATTGTGTTAAGTAACTGCCTGCAGTATTCAGTACACTAACATGATGTATAGGTTTATAGCCTAGAAGCGATAGACTGTACCATATAGCCTAGGTGTGTAGTAGGCTATACCACCTAGGATTATGGAAGTACACTCCATGATGTTCTCACAAAAATGAAATCACCTGATGACACATTTCTCAGAACATATCCCTATCATTAAGCGATCTATGACTACAAATGAAAATCAGGAATAATTCTAGAGCTGTCAACTTGAAAACTGGTAAATCTAGATTCTGAGGAAGGGAAAAATTACTAAGTGCTGTCCAGGCACTGGGGAGAAAAAGACAAGACAAAGGCTGACCACTAATTATGGTAAACAGTAACTTTCAGTGTGGTTAGCACCTTATAACTGAGGTATTCCAGAATAAGAGAGAAACTCATTTGACTGTAGATAAAATATATGTGGTTATAGATCTTTTACATTTTTTCCTAGTCAGAAGCCAAAGACTTTAAAAGAGCAGGAGTTTCAGGCTGGGAAAGACTCTTAACAGAGTTAAATGGGGCTTCTAGCACCTTCATTTCAAATATCGAGCTAAGCTTATCTAAAAGATGCCTACATTCTTTGAATTCCAGCAAAATCTACAGATTAAAGAGTAACAGACTAGAATCACTTTATCCTGAGGATGTGATAACTAACTGTATTCAAAACAGTGCCCTAGTGTAGTTAAAAGAATCCAAAACTTTTCCTCATTCAATCATGTATCTGGCTGTATCATTTCAACTACTTCTGATGAAATGAGAATGGATGCTACTTAAAATAATCATCTGCATATTATGTGTATGCTAAACACTTTTTGTAGAAGTTTTGGAACAGCAACAGAATACTCCTTGAAGAAAGTAGTTTGATACTCACGGTGTAGGGGGTAGATAACCATAATAGAATCAGGAAGACTCCCGAAGGGATGGTCAGCCCAAACTTGTGAACTATATGGTCTCAACCAAGCCTTAAAATTTTTAACAAAGAAGAGCCATCTACACAGACCATAAATATGCCTTTGGAGTAGTTCATACCTTTGGGAAAATCTGGCTGAAATGAGGGCTAATTAATAGTAAAGAGAAAAAATACATAAAGAGTTAATAACCCAAACTTTAGGAAGTCTAATGTTACCAGAAGAAATAGCTGTAGTTCATGTTCCAGGACATCAAAAAGCGTGTTCCTTTGAACACTGGGGGAAATAACTTAGCAGATGAAGTAGCTAAACAGGCTGCTCTCTCTTCAGAAACGCCAATATTCCATTTAACACCACATCCCCCTGCCCGTTGCCACCCCCATTTTTACCTCAGCAGAAAAAGAACAACTAAGGGAAGTAGGGGCTGAAGAAGATTCAGAGGGAAAATGGCTATTGCCCAATGGAAGGGAAATGCTATCCAAACAGATGAGAAATTTAACCCAGCACCACCGGAGTAGTCACTGGGGTCCCCACGCAATGTACGATGGGACTCTCTGCATTTATGGTTGCATAGGTGTCTACATGTTAGCTAAACAAACCTCTGAGGGATGCACAACATGCCAGAAAACTACTAAACAAGCTCTAAGACAGGCGCCCTCTGGGGGAAGGAAGCCTGGGTTACGGTCATTCCAAAGCATTCAAATTGACTACACAGAAATGCCCAAAATAGGCAGTCTTGAATACCTTCTTGTAGTTGTAGATCACCATCTCACTAGAAGCGATTCCACTACCTGGGGCAACTGCTAATAATGTAGTCAAAGTCCTGATTGAACATATTGTGACCCGATTTGGTCTGATCGAAAACACTGATTCAGATAACGGGAGTTACTGCTAATATCATCAAAGGACTCATACAGGTTTTAGGAATTAAATGGAAGTATCACACCCCCTGGCACCCTCCTTCCTCAGGAAGGGTAGAAAGAATGAACCAGACTCTGAAAAATCACCTTACTAAATTAATCCTGGAAACCAGGTTACCTTGGACTAAATGTTTGCCTATAGCCCTGTTAAGGACCCGAATGGCCCCTCAAAAAGACCTAGGCTTATCCCTCTATGAAATGCTTTACGGATTACCCTATCTCCATTCAACCACTGACATCCCCACCTTTGAAACCAAAGACCAATTTCTTAAGAACTATATACTTGGTTTGTCTTCCACTCTGCTCTCTCTCAGGGAGAGGGGACTCCTGGCACAAATGCCACCTCTTGAGCTTCTGGAGCATCCACACCGCCCTGGAGACTGTGTGCTGGTCAAAGGCTGGAGGGAAGAGAAGCTCGAGCCAGCCCGGGAAGGACCCTTCTTAGTGCTTCTGACTAGAGACAGCGGACCTCACAGCCGAGAAGGGTTGGACACACCACACGCGGGTGAAAAAGGAAGTCTTCCGCACAGAGGGAAGATAGAAGGCCATACCTGCATCCAATCCTACCAAAATAACCTCCGAAAGGTTTAGTTAGCATTATCTTCATGTCCCTTTTCCAGCTATCAGCAGGCCCTTTTACGATCAATGTTCCCAGTTCACAGCACCGCAAACCATAACTGACGCCTATCAGGTTATACCATGCGGAAGCCTGGAAAACCAAAGACAGCTTTCCAGGACTGACAAAACCTCTGCCTTCATCGTCCCCCACCAAATAATCCAACCCAAGATATTACCACTGGCCCATGCAACTAGACGACCCGAGCTTTGTAGCCCATGCTACAGATGTAGCCCATCTGCTGGGTAGATGTTTGGTGGAAAATCCAGTATCAAGGTTGGACATCACCAGGAGGCTATCTTGGATCAACCTTAAAACATAAAATCCACTTTTCAAGAGGGATCCCCCACCAAATAGCAAACTGCATCAGTGCAATCCTGTAATTATTTCCACAAATGTCCCCACTTCTGAAGACACAACCTAACTAGAGCCTTTGGAATGGGAGCAGATATATCAGGTACAGACTCAATTGGACAATTCTCTTTAAAAATAATTCCTCCTCCGTCAACCGTCACATCCCCAACACCTTCTATAAAACCTGACAACAGCATATACCTGTATCTTTCCCCAATAACCCATCTAAGTTAACCACTATAGAGGTCAAGGATTTAAGGCAAACAGTTGCACTAGAAATTGGGTATAAAGATAAAAACGCCTGGTTAGAATGGATCAAATATTCTGTCTGCACCCTAAATAAAAGCGATTGTTATGCCTGTGCAACAAGGCCCAAATAGTTCCCTTACCACTGGGATGGTCTAGATCCTACGGGCATGCCCTGACTGGTAGCTCTCTTCCAGGAGACCACAGCACGGGGAAATAAATCATGCAAAACCTTATCATTGCTCTTCCCTGATGAAGGGCCTTGTGGGTCAGACCCCGAGGACCGTGAGGCCACCAGCCTCTGACGTCTCAACTTCACCTTGTGTCTCTCTAGACAGGAAGAGGGAGTGGCGTCTCTTGGATACAAGACAGGGTGCAGTGAAAGCCTGCCCTCTCCATACCCCGAGGAGACATGTGGTGGTACTGTAAAGACAGACTGCGGTCCTACCGAAAGATGGAGTGACACTTGCACTTTGGTGCAACTGGCTATCCTGTTTACCCTGGCATTCTATCAGCTCCCAGTTAAGGAAAGGGGACATCGGAGAAAAAGAGAAATAGATGCTCCCAGAGGATCTTTTGATCCCTGTATTTTTATTGATGCTACTTGAGTCTCCTGAGGGGTACCAAATGAATTCAAAGCTGGAAGTCAAATTGCTGCTAGGTTTGAATCTATATTCTTCTGGTGATCCAGTATAAATAAAAATATAGAGTGGATCAACTACATATACTATAATCAACAAAAATTTGTAAATTATACCAGAAATGCCATCAAAGATATAGCTGAACAACTAAGACCTACTGGTAAAATGACTTGGGAAAATAAAATGGCTTTAGATATATTAGCAGAAAAAGGTGTGTGTCATGATTGGAGGCCAGTGCTGCACTTATACCCCCAACAACACAACTGGATGACACAATCCCCAAAGCTCTGAAAGGGCTTACCACCTTGGCTAGCTGAAAACTCAGGGATAGATGACCCTTTCACTAGCCTCATGGAGCAGTGGTTTGGAAAATGGAAAGGGTTAATGATGTCAGTACTAACTCCCTTAATTACTGTATTTGGTGTCTTAACATAATGGGATGCTGCATTATCCCTTGTGCTAGAGGACTAATCCAAAGATGAATAGAAACAGCATTAATTAAATAACCTCTTCCGTCCCCATATGAAAACAAGTTATTACTATTAGAAGACCAAGAACACCAAAGTCACCTCCTCCTCACTGAATTTGAAGAAAAGAGTGAAAAAATCTAATATAAAAGAGGGGAAATTGTAGGGGGAGGTAACCTCGGCTTGATCTTTGCTGCCAAAGTATCAAGAAGTAACACACTTCCACATACCTTACTGTGCCTGACTAGCCTACCAACTCTAAACATTTACTATACTAAGAGCCCCTAACCCGCACCCCTTCCTTTGTGTCTTAGCAACACACCTTAGCCAATTGGGTAAGAGTAAGACTGCAGTTGAAATCCCGGTCAATGGGATGACACACAGCCACAGGTCTTCGTTAGGGATAAAAAGATGAGGTGCCCCCCCTGTAGCCCATACTGGCTGGTCGCTCTTGCTGCCACTAGGTGCCCTTCTGATCAGAAGTAAAGATTCTGCTTGCCAAGACAATTTGCAGTATCTATTTTCTTAACAGCACCGTGGGTCATTTCTAACAATAGTGTCCTTTAAACAGCCTTCTTGGGACCAAAATTAACTCTAGGGGGAGGGATATCAAGTCATTGGAGAAACATGATTTTAAAGTTCACTTTGCACACAGCTTTTCAAGAATGCAACAAATAGGCCAGGTGCGGTGGCTCACGCCTGTAATCCTTGCCCTCTAGGAGGCTGAGGTGGGAGGATCGCTCAAGGTCAGGAGTTCGAAACCACCCAGAGCAAGAGCGAGACCCTGTCTCTACTATAAATAGAAAGAAATTAGCCAAACAACTAAAAATAGAAAAAATTAGCCAGGCACGGTGGCACGTGCCTGTATTCCTAGCTACCTGGGAGGCTGAGGCAGGAGGATTACTTGAGCCCAGGAGTTTGAGGTTGCTGTGAGCTAGGCTGACACCATGGCACTCTAGCCCAGGCAACAGGGTGAGACACTGTCTCAACAAAACAAAACAAAACAAAAACCCAGCAACAAATTCAGAAAGCAAGTTCAAATCACAGCAGGTAGGGACAAATAAAAGCAGGTACTTTAAAGACTCAAAACTAAGACCCAGGTGAGGGTGTAAGATAGTAACATGATCAATCACCCAGCCTAACATGAGGAAAGGTGGAATGAGTTGCCAGGCAATCAGCCTAATAGACAATGATAATTAACATGAAACTGGATACTAACAGAATACACTGTGCACAGGGCACCTTTCTCTTTCCTAAATCTACTTTGCTCCTTTAAGGAATAAGCTCTTTTTGGATACCACATAGATATCAGCTGCTGGCACATTAAGTGTCTTTGGACTGGGCAAGCAGCTGGAAACACAAACCTTATGAAGGTGGTTAACAGGAATGCTACTGAAGCGAAGTCAAGCATTATCTGAGTTTTCAATGAATTGTGAACTAAAATAAAATATTAGAACTCCCTCCATCCATCCCCCAACTGAATGGACCCCTTCCTGGTCAAGGGGATACCCTAAAACTGAGTTGCAGGCCAAGAAAGGGAGGTCAGACATGCCTCATCATGCCCCTCTCCCTTCTTTTAGGTACCCTTTGTAACTCACAGACAGGCATACACAACAAATATATAGCTGGTACCGGTAGCTTATCTCTCATTAACAGACTTTCTTATCTTAAAACATTCCAAGGCTTTAGACAAAGTTTCATTTCTTTTGTAACTACTTACAAGTCGAAGAATCTTTAAACCCACCTATAATTTCTAAGCCCCCACTTTGAGATGGCCCACCTTTTCAGGCCAAACCAGTGTATGCCTTCCATGTATTGAACTATCAGTAATCCCTGTCTCCCTGAAGTGTGTAAAACCAAACTGCAACCCAAACCACAGGAAGTCCACTTGCTCAAGGCTTCTCGGGTGTGGTTCTTGGCCAAGGTTCTCAAATTTGGCTCAGAACAAACCTTTTAATTGTATTACAGAGTGTGGCTTCTTTTCCATTGACAGAACTAAAACAGACTGCAGAACGAATTCCACATTTGGCCTGCACAAATGTTTGTGTTGGTCTGCTTAAGATAAGTCATGTTTAAACAACACAGCTGAAAAGTTGAGTAGCTGCTGGCTGCCTCCTTCAGAATGACACTCCACCCACCCAATGACCTCCAGAAGTCGACTGACTTTTCTAGGCTAGCTCTAAATAAGCAGGGTGACCCAACAGTGTTAGGCAGAACTAAGCACCTCTGGCAATTGCAAGCAGCTGTTCAACTCTACTTTCGGTTTACATGTGTGCTCTGGTTTATCTTCAAAATGGACAATGAACTCCAAAACCAACTTTTACAAAAGTGCCAGTCTACCTAAAGATAAGGGACGATTTCTCAAAGCGTGAAATTAATTACACCTAAGAGAAAAGCAGAGACCTGTGCTCAATTACTGCTAGCTCGACTGCAATTAATTTAGAATTTTAAACTCTTGTCCCAGAGCTTTCTCCTTAATGATGTTAAACGAAGGGAGTTCCTTCTCCCTCAGGGTGACTTTCTCGTATCGGTAATTAGACACAGGATTCTGGACTGCTAAGAGGACTTTTACAAGGGCCACCTGGCTTTAAATGTACCGGGTGAAGTACCACCTCCCTCCCGGTTCTGATGGCTTTTGGGGGGATGTGGCGGGAATACAGTAGAGGGTTCCTCCCGTCTACATAAGTCAAGGGGAAACGTTCCCCACCCCCCCAATCCCCACACCTTGATTTCCTCGGAGTGGAAGAGGTCGGCGTCCTCGGGGCTGTCCATCAGGATCTTGGGCCTGTCCCCGTCCTTGGTGCCCCCCGAGCTGTCCCTCCGGGGAGTCTTATGGGCACCGTGCCGCTCCAGCGCGGCGCGCTCGCTGCTCGTGTTGCCCATGACGGGGGTCTGCGGGGACACGGGAAGCCGGCCGGAGCCTCAGTCCAGGAAGGGGACCCGGGCTAGGGGACTCTGCAAGGAGCACCAGGGTACCGCGCCCCTCGGGTGAGGGGGCTCGGGGCCGAGAGCCGGCTTGAGGCGAGTCAGCAGGGCTGACGAGGTCTCGCAATCGCCCTTTACCTGCTCAGGCGACCGCGGCGCGAACCCAGGGAGCTCAAAAATAACCCGACACTTTCCCAACAACTTTCTCCCACCCCTTAGCAACTTCCGCTTCCTGCGACTGCGCGACTTGGCTCGGCCCAGCGTGTAGGGATGGCGGCGGCCAGCCCAGCGCGCGAAGCTTCTTTGATCTCACTTCCGCTTCCGGTCTTGGGCGGCCTCTGCGGGCCTCGGAGCGCGCAGTCGCAGTCGGCCGCCCAGGGCCCGGCGCAGGACGAGACCACTGGAGGCCGGCAGGGGGCGCCCCAACGCGCCGGCTGTCCGGGCCGCTCTTCCCGCGCTGGGCCGAGTGATGCCATCAGATAAGGGGTCTTTGCCCACTTGCAGTTCATTCTACACTTTACAGCCAAAGGGATCTTTCTAAAGTGCAAGTCAAATTAAGAGACTCCTCTTCTTAAAGCCTTCTAATGCACTAGCTCTCACGCTTTAAAGGGCATTAGAATCACCTGGAGTGCTTGTTTAAAACGCAGCCCCCACTGGAGATCCGCTGAATCATAATTTCTGGAGATTAGGGTCTGGCGAACCCAGGTGGTCTTGCAGGTGTTTGAGGAAATGGCGGACCATAAGGTCTCAGGAAATAATCTTACGTCTGGTAGGAGTTGTAAAACGCTGGAGTCATTTGTGTATTTTTATTAAATTGAGTGCACATCCTTTTGATAGGTAATTTTGCAGATATCTTGTAATCACTTTGGACACATTGTTCTGCATAAAATGCACGAGCGCTTGTCATTTACTGTGGCCTGTGCTTCAGCAAGAAGTGCATACATTTGTGGTAGTAAAATATCCTAATCTTCTCACTGTCAGTCATTTTCATGGTTTTGTTTTGCTTTTCGGTGTGAATAGCTCAACATACTTTGGCATTTCCTAGGCCTGGTCATGCATTTCACCCACTGACCATTTATTTAGTACGTTTACAGTACCAGACGTTGTGTTAAGGAAATGAGGAACAGAGATGACTAAGATAAGGTTTCCTGGAGAGAATTTAGCAGTATCTACCAAAATAAAAAATGCACCCTCATTTTATACACAATTTTACTTCCAGGAAACATCTACACAAATATACACACAAAAATTATTCAACAAGCATTTGCAGTATCATATCTAATACAGTAATATATTAATTCTAAAATGGGCCTTTGTTTCACATTTTAACCTCTCTGAAATTGGCTGCTTCTTACAATCAGTGGAATCTTAAGATTTGATGATACAAGGAGATGAAAAACTGCAAAATTCTAAAAGTTGATCAGTAGGAGAATGGCTAAACGAGTTGAATGCACTCATTTTATAGACTACTGAGCAACTCTTAAAAAGGAAGAAATAGAATTTCGTGGGTCACTGTGGGGCAGTGTTTACGACATTGCAAAAGCAAGTGGGAGAAGGACAGAAGCCAAGTGCATGAGCTTTGAGATCAGCCTGCCTGGGTTCAAATTCTGGCTTCACCTTTTATTAACAGTGATTGTTACCTTGGTTTCTTCCTTTCTGAAATGGGAATAAAAACAACACCTACTTTACAGGCTTGTTTATACACACAAGGTGCTTAGCACAGAACCTGACTCTTAGTGAACACTCGATGACTGTTAGCACTTTTGTTAGCATCATGATGCACGCAAATGGAAAGTTCTGGAAGGAAACACATTGTTTTTTTTTTTTTTTTTTTTGAGACAGAGTCTCACTTCATTGCCCAGGCTAGAGTGAGTGCCGTGGCGTCAGCCTAGCTCACAGCAACCTCAAACTCCTGGGCTCAAGCAATCCTGCTGCCTCAGCCTCCCAAGTAGCTGGGACTACAGGCATGTGCCACCATGCCCGGCTAATTTTTTTCTATATATATTAGTTAGCCAATTAATTTCTTTCTATTTATAGTAGAGATGGGGTCTCGCTCTTGCTCAGGCTGGTCTCGAACTCCTGAGCTCAAATGATCCGCCCACCTCGGCCTCCCAGAGAGCTAGGATTACAGGCTTGAGCCACCGCGCCCGGCCGGATACACATTGTTAATAGTGGTCCCCTCTGGGAAGAGGAGTGGTATTGGAAACAGGAGCAAATAGAATGGGGACTTTCACTTTTTAGTTTATATACTTCTGTATTGTTTGAAAAATATTCTATGAGGATGTACTACTTTTTAATTTAAAAACAATTTTAGAAGAAAAAAATAAATATCATTCCAGCCCCAGAGGAATCCATACAGCAGAGATGGGAACAGACCAAAGAAAGGCAATAATACGGGTTGGCGAGGGATGCCACGGGAGCCCAGGAGGGGCTTAAGTCAGGCCAGGGAAGTGGGCGGGAGACAGGAAAGGCCTCTGGAGCTGATGACTGGAGTCTTAATTTACTCAATGTAATCAGAAATGTTGAATGTGTTTGGTGAATTAAATAAGCCAAGATACTGTGGATGACCCAGAATACGCTCTTTGAGCTGTTTTTCTAATAGTGGCCCTGACTTCCTCATAATAATCAGGGAGGAAGCCATGAACATGAAAATGCTGGAATTCTCTCCCAAAGACTGGAGAGATAAGGATGACCTGTGGACTCCTCGTCTGAGCTATGCAGATGCTCTGATGCATGAAGAAAGCTTCAAGACATCTGCTCTGGCTTGGATAAGACAACTGTGAAAACATGGGCCCTTGATGCCAAATGCCATGAAGGACATCCTGAGGATGCTGTCAACTGCTGATGGGAGAGTCTCACTTATAAGGGTATCAAGATTTCATAATAGAGAAGCTAACATTGGTATCTATTAGCTATTGGCCCCATACTGAAAATCACAGGTAGGGTAGGCACTCCAATTACAAGTGCCTACTTGGGTCCCAGTTGTGTTTCTCATGGGTCACTTTGTGTTCCTTATCTTTATTTAACAATCCTTCATGACTTGCCCAAGCACGAGAAGTGCCTCTTCTTTCTCTGATTCACTGCTGGTGTGGGTTTCATTCTGCTCCATCCTGGGTGTGGGGGTGTGCCAGGAAGTGCAACTGTTAGGGCATTGCTATGTCAGAGGCACCATCTGCTCACTGCTGTCAGTGTGACAACAGGGCAAAAAGAGATGACAAGGTACCCTAGATTCTTCCCCAAACAAACCAGGGCATTTGCATCACAGCCACAGCCAAGAGCCCACCCAACCTTGCCTTCAAATCCACTCCAGCTGTAGGACCAGGGTTTCAAGTCTTTAAAAGTCACCTAGAGTCAGATAAAATCTCATTTATCCTGAAAGTTGTGACCAAAAGTGTTAAGGATGGTGGCCTCCTCCCTGGCAAGGGTGGATTAGAATCAACATCAGCACCGTCACCAGCCTGTTTATTTTATATAAAGGGGAGTTTGTGGCCCAGAGGTCAAACAATTTGCCCGAAGTCATTCAGATGAACATAAGTCATCCTGAGAGCGGACTCTGGGTCACCTGCCCCTTCCATGTCACGGTCATTGTTGTGCCGCATCAAAAAAACCCCTTTGTCTGTCTACAAACATCAGTGTTGTTCTGAGTAACTCTCCCAATCTAAGAACACCCCAGGGGTTTATATATGGGAGAATATACTTGATTCTTATGATGGCTGATACTACAAATTTTATAATCATCATAGAATTCAGGTATTGAGCTGAGTCTTAGAATTTAGCTGGTTATAAAAAGACAAACTTGTAAATTTAAGCAGTGTACAATCTTGGAGAAGAGACCTTGATTGGCAAACAGCTTCATTTTGTGACTTCTGGGTTATATGACAAAATTCTGTTTCTTGACCTGGGTTGTGGTGATTAAAGCATTTGCCTTGTAGTAATTCACTCAACCACACATTTCTTTTGTGTGGTTTCCTGCATCTTTATTTTATTTTCCATAAAAAGATTTTTAAAATAGCTTCACTTACAGGGCAAGCTAACATCTAGAGGGGAGAAGCACCCAGGTTGAGGTAACACATCTTTCTTAATAACGTTTACCCTAAATCTGTCCTCTTTCAAGAAACTTTGAAGGAACAGGGGAGAAAAGGGTGTACACTTCCTACCCCTTCCCACAGGATAACTGACAAACTAAAGCAGTATTTGGGCAAAGATCCTATAGAGGATCTGAAAAATAAAAAAATAAAATAAAAGGAAGTCTGTGTCTGTCTCATCTCTTTAAAATGTAAGCTCCCAGGGATGTGAGGATCAGGGTTTCATAATCACTCTAACATATACTGCTGGGACCACCATACCCCATCTACAAGCACGCTTCTATACATGTCCAAAAGTTCCCGCTGTGAGCAGGTGTGACCCTGCTTTCTGGAGAAAGCTTGGTCTGCACAAGGTGGAAGCTGGTGGGCCAGAGTGGACACCCTGAGGGCAATCCTCAGCCAGTGGCAGATGGGCATTGGTGGATAAATTCCCCAGCTCCCTTGTCCCTTGGGTGGGACAACTCTAAGATATATTCCCTAGTGTCCCTGGTGTCTCAAAGGTCCCTACTGGGAATAAACCCAAGTTGCCTACTTCAGTAACATGATCAAGTTACTGCACAAATGAACACTGAATTCATTGATTTATTTCCTTTCCTTTCCTTTATCACTTCTTGGGGAGCATCTTCCAAATAAATACTCAGAATCACCTTGCAAATAAACTACTTGCACAAAGATCCTAGTTCAACCACTTATATTACAGTTGAGGAGGTGCAATGACTTGCTGAATTATACAAGAAGCTAGTGGTCATAGATCATTATTTGAATCTTATGTCCTGGTTTTTGGTCCAGGGTACTGTGAGATTTTATTCTTCATGATGAGACAAACCATGGAGACTTTTAAAAAAACAAGATTGGACAGTACTATTCATAATAGCCAAAAGGCAGAAGTAACCTAAATGTTCACCAACAATGAATGGATAAACATATTGTGGTATGTCCATTCAATGGAATATTATACAATCATAAAAAGGAATGAAGTACTGATACATCTTACAATGTGGATGCCTTTGAAAGTATGCTAAGTGAAAGAAGCTAGGCACAGAAGCTCACATATTATATGATTCCATTTATATGAAATATCTAGAATAAGTAAATCCATATAAATAGAAAGCAGATTGGTCATGGTCAGGTGCTGAGGGAAAGAGGGAATGAGGAATGTTTCTTTAATGGGTTTTCTTTTGAGGTGATGATCCTGGGTGCTTATGATCTAGTAGGGAAAAGGGACATTAATGAAACAATGATCCAACAGTTATCCATGACAAATGCTAGAAATGTGACCTAGTGAGAAGAATGTGAATGTCAGGACATCATGGAAAACTTCCTGGAGGAAGTGACAAACTGAGATTTGAAAACTGTAGGTGTTAAAGTAAAAATTGTTTACCGAGCTCTTATTATGTGCCTAGAAGTGTGCTTGATATATGAACTCACATAGTCATCCCAACTGTCCTGTGGGGAATCTACTATTATTATCACTTGCATTTTACAGATGAAGAAACTGAAGCTCAGAGAGATGAAGTGACTTGTTCAAGGTCACACAGCCAGGAAGTCATGGAACTGGCATTTAAACACAGGCATCTAGACTGATGTAGAAATCTTAGGCACCATGGACAGATCATTGGGTGAGGGGTGAGAGAATTCTGAGTGGGCCAATGTATCAGGCTGATCTACATTATAAGTACAAAGCTGAAATGGTCATTCAGGGAGGGAGATCCAACTAAGTGTTTGTTTTAACATTTATTATATTTTATAACTATGGATCCATGTTTCTTATTGTTACCAAACTCAATAAAAATCTGAAAATTGGAGGCCATGGCTTGCCTGGTGTACCATACTAAATCAAGAAGGTAGGATCATTTAGTAGATAGTGGGTAGGATTAACATTATGGTAGGCAATGCCCTTAGCATCCCCTAGGTGACAATAAAGAGCAATAAAAATACTATCATTTCTTTCAAAAAACTAAATATATTTTTAAGTGTGAACGAATAAGGTAAAAACTTCAAGCAGTATTGGGGGTCTAGAACAAAAAAACAAGTGTCTCCCCTATACTTTCTCCTAGAACACTAATTCCTTTCCCCCCAAATAATCTGTAAAGCTTCTTGCATACTTTTTGGGGAGATATATTTTGTTATAATTGTATAGCTACTTTTCCAGAATAAGTACTTGCTTACATATCTCTCCTTTAAAAAATTTACACAGGTAGGAGTTTTTTCCCTTAGTGCATCTTTCCATGTGAGTACATTCAGATTTACTTTTTTTTTTAATGGCTGCAGATTCCATAACAAGAATGCTTGCATTTATAGAGTGCTGACTGTATACCTGGCACTGTCTGAAGCACTTTCCTTGCTTTAATCCTTACAAAGCTCTCCAAGGTGCATTCTGTTATTATCCGCACTTTACATAAGAAAAAACTAAGGCAGAAGTGGACAAGTAACTTGCCCAACATCGCAGAGCTAGTATGTGGTAAAGCCATGATTTAGAAGCAAAAATTCTAATTCCCAAGCTACGCTCTTAACTACCATGTTATGCTACTGCAGCAGCAAAAAGCAAACAACAACAGCAAAAAACCCTCCAAACAAACAAACAAAATCCCAGAAAACTTCTGCAGCATAGATGTAAAATAATTTACTTAATCACTTAATCAATCTTTATTTTCTTTTTTTAAAAAAATTATTTCTAAAAATCATGGTAAAATATACTGCTTAACAATAGGAATGTAGCTGTTCTTAATCTTTCCTGTGGATATTAATTACTATGGATAGAAAATATAGTTTAGACATACAGATGAGACCTCACAGTTTTTTAAATATCTAATAAGATTCAAAAAAGGAAATGTATTATAATGAACACAAATCTGTCCTAAGAGTTTAGCCCACACAAATTTATGTCAAGCTTGCAATGAATTAGGGAAAATGGGTAACAGGATATTAGGTCATTCTGTTCTGCTATGTATAAAGCATATTTTTGTTGGTTTTGCTTAGTTATGAACTAAATTATGAGAGTCAGTTATGATTTATGGGAGTTAGTCGAACGCAGTGATTAAGAACATGGATTTTAGGATCAAATGGCCTAACACTCTGCAGTTGAGTGACCTTGGACAAATTGTTTAACCCCTCTGTGCCTGAATGTCCTCAGAGAAAAAGATTTAATGGTAGTACTTATGCCTAGGGTTGTTAATGCTAATCAAGTGAGAGCACAATGCCTGGCCAATGAAAAGCCATAACGTTTGTGATTATAGTCATCCAGTATTTTTTTAAGTGGTTAAACAACCCTTTGGGACAAAAAAGTTAAGTTTAGAATTACAGAATGTAGAGATGGAAGGACAAGCCCTACCGAGCCGGTCTTTGTCTTCCACCTTTGCTGGGCATTTGATTGATTATCTTAACTACATTGGGTATTTCTAAGGAATGGAGACGTGAATAATTTTATCTACATCACTTTTGAGAAATATCAGGCTAGAAGTAAGATCAGCCAAAAAAATCTGGTTCAAAAGCAACAGACTGCTTTGGTGCTCGGCACTAGTGACTACTGGCAAAGTACTATCGTAGTTAGGACGTGGGGCTCTGGTTCAAGTTCTTGTTCCACCACTTTCTAGTTATGGGCCCTTGGGCCAGTTACTTAATCTTTCTGTGCCTCACTTGCCTTTGTTATCAAAAGTTGATAATGAATAGTGTCTTCCTCAATCGGTTCTTGTGAAGGTTAAGTGCATTATAGCACAAAGTGCTTAGAGCAGTGCCTGGCATCATAGGAGATCCTAAAAAAAATTAGCTCAGTTTGTTTTATTGAAAGGTGGTTACTCTGGAACCCGTTGCTTCTTGTCTTTACCAAAGTTGTGTGAATTCCCTCCAGTTTGTTTCTCGATCCCATTATGTAAGGCAAAAGCAACGGGCTAATCATCAAACACCCTAACATGCCTTTCTCCACTGCTCCCATTAGGGGGCATCCCAGCCTCAAAGAAGGCTGGGGTTCGTCTGGGTCTATATCCTCTTGAAATTACTTCTGCGTCTGGGTGGATTTTCCTCTTCCATTTTTAAAAATCTTCATGATAAGTGAAAAAGGAATAAGTGAGAATGTTTTGAGACAGGATTTTCAGCTAATATCTCGGTTAGCTTCCTCTTGCTTTAAAATTCAGGTTTAAATCTGTCAGATAACAATGTAAAAATAAAGCCCAAGATGACAGAGGAAACTTTGGTTCAGTTCTCTTCTTCCATTTCTCCCTGCCTTTCCACCCTCATTCATTCATTCATTCATTCATTCATTCATTCATTCATTCATATATTCAACAAATAATTATTGAAAAACTTCTATGTCACCAGGTACCAAGCCAGGCGCCAGGAATACAGAGGTGTACAAGATGAACATGACCCTCATGGGGGCACATCATCTGCTGGAAACGACAGATAGTAAATGAGAAGGGCACAGACTGAATCTAACTACCATTGTGATAAGATCGGAAGTAAAACTACAGGGTTGTGTCAGTATTCAAAAGGGACACCCTCATGTTCTTGAAGAGTTGGCTTGTCCCTTGAAGAAGAGGCTCTTCAGGCCGGGCGCGGTGGCTCACGCCTGTAATCCTAGCTCTCTGGGAGGCCGAGGTGGGCGGATCGTTTGAGCTCAGGAGTTCGAAACCAGCCTGAGCAAGAGCGAGACCCCATCTCTACTATAAATAGAAAGAAATTAATTGGCTAACTAATATATATAGAAAAAAATTAGCCGGGCATGGAGGTGCATGCCTGTAGTCCCAGTTGCTTGGGAGGCTGAGGCAGGAGGATTGCTTGAGCCCAGGAGTTTGAGGTTGCTGTGAGCTAGGCTGATGCCACGGCACTCACTCTAGCCTGGGCAACAAAGCGAGACTCTGTCTCAAAAAAAAAAAAAAAAAAAAAAAAAAAAAGAAGAGGCTCTTCATAGGAGACGAAAGGAGGCACTTTGCAAGTTCTCGAGTATAAGTGGGAGCTAAGTGACAGCTACACAAGGGCACACAGAGTGCCGTAGTGGACATTGGAGACTCATGGGGGCAGGGAGGCAGGGAGGGGGTGGGCAATGAAAAACGACCCAGTGGGTATGATGTACAGTACTTGGGTGACGGGTTCACCAAAAGCCCACACTCCACCACTATACAATGTATACATGTAATGGAATTCGACTTTTGCTTCCTAAACCTATTAAAGTAAAATCTAAAAATTAAAAAAAGGAGGCATTTAATCTGAGACAAAGGAGTGGACATTAGCTAGGGACACATGGGAAGAAGAACCTTTCACTCATTCAACAAATATCTGTGGAGTATCTGCCATGGGCTAAGCCCTGTTCTAGGTGCTGGGGATACATTATTGAACAGAAAAGACAAGGTCACTGCCCTCAGATACCGACATCCTAGGGGGAGGAGAAAGACAATAAACAAATAAGCAATAAAGAAGATAATGAATAAGTAAGTGGTTCAATAAACAAGGAAATGATAGGTGGTGGTAAACCCCATGGAAGAAATAAAACAGAGTGATGGGATAGCAAGTGGCTAGGGGTAGGGTGGCTGCCTTAGAGAGGGGGTTAGTTTGGTCCTCTCGAGAGGCTGAGACTCTGGGCCCGAGGAAGAACCAACTATGTGAACATCTGGAAAATGGTGTTATGGTGGAGGAAACAGCAGGGACAAAGGCCTTGAGGCAGGAATGATTTTGCTGTGTTTGGGGAACAGGGAGGTGGCTGGCGTGTGACCACAGCAGAGTGGGGTTGGAATGAGCGTGGGGTAGTAGATGAGATCTGAGAGGCATCCAAGGGTCTGATTGTATAGAGCTTGGTGGCCATGGTTAAAAGTTTGGGTTTTAATTCCATGGGAGGCCACTGGGTGGGTGGGTTGGGTTTCAGCGGAGAAGTGACGTACGTGGTTCCATCTAGGCTTCGAGATCACGCTGGCTGCTGTGTGTGTTGTAGGGGGACGGAGGTGGAAGGAAGGTGTGGAAGACAGAATCGTGGCCCCCCAAAGAGGTCCCCATACCCATTCCTGGAACTTGCGAATGTTTTAGGTTACATGGCAAGGGGGCAATTAAGGGAGCAGATGGAATTAAGGCTGCTCATCAGCTGACTTAAAAACAGGGAGATTACTCTGGATTCCCCGGGTGGGCCAAAGGAACAACAAGAGCCATTAAATAGGGAAGAGAGAGGCAACGGAGTCAGAACGAGAGAGACGCGGTGTGAGAACGAGTCCAGTGGCCTTTGCTGACGTTGAAGATGGAATGGGGACCACGAGCCAAGGAACATGGGCAGCCACAAGAAGGTGGAAAGGGCAAGAAAGGAATCCAAACTTGCCACCATCTTGCTCTTGGCCCAGTGAGACCCATTTCAGACTTCTGATCTCCAGAACTATAAGATAATACATCTGGGTTGTTTTTAAGTCACTAAAATTTGTTACACCATCAACTGGAAACAAAGACACAGGGAACTCTCTAAGAAAGGCTACTGTAATTGTTTAGATAAACTTTGGTAATGGCTTAAGAAATAGTGATATAACTTCCTAAGTGTGGGGATTTGTGTTAGGTCCTCTTTCATGTTAGTCACAGGCCGTTTGTCACCTCTATATAGGCAGGATGTGGCCTTTTATGACTTTTTCTCCATATTTACACCCACTTCAAAGCACAGCTAGTCCTGACACACAGGATTCCCTGTCACCTGGGGGAATAAACACTTGATGGCAGTGCCAGGAGCAGACAGCTTGGGAAAACCAAATGGCAGGGCACACCTGTGAACAATGGTTTGTGTGTGAACTGGGAAAGTCTACACTGGGACAGGAAGAGAGATGAACATCATGACCAGACCACTGCAGATTCGACTGGGCGCTCATCCCAGGTTTGGAACAGGTACAAACAATGGAAAACAGAAGGCTCACGCAAAGAGTGTGCAAAGGCAACTTCATACTTCCCTCCTTTATACTTCCCTATCCTGATCCCCGATAAATAAACTTATGTTGGAATAAATGAATGCATGAATGAATGGGTTACATACATAAATAAATAGATCTCCACTGGAAAGGGAATTCCTTCTTTCTGTGGCTTCTCCAGCAACAATTGGTGATGCTTGAGTCGTCTGCATGCCTCTCTTTGAGTTTGTCAAAACCAGAATTCGAAGTGTCTTAGTTCAGGGACCTGTTTTTTAGAGAGTAAAACCCCGGGCTCAAATATTCAACATTCACGAGTATTTTTTAAGGGTTAGTAATAACTGATACATGTGAATGCTATCTTAGAAGAATTTTTTTTTTTTTTAATCAGTGGCCCGAAACTGTCTCTTATATTTAGAAGCCTGGATCTAGGGTTACGTATCAAGATACACGCATGGTACTGTTTTGCTAAATGCAGCTGTCCTGCTGCAGGCCAGAGATAATTTGCTGATCCAGGAGCTGAGGCCAGCGATTTTATGTCTGCATCTGCTTCTGCCCATAACTTGTGGGCAAAGAGAGGCAGCTTCAAGAGTCGTCACCCTATCAGCCTCAACAATGCAAACAGTGGTAGGGCAGGGGCATTTGCTTCCTGGGCTGTCCCTCCCTTGAAGACAGCCAGGGCTTCCTCCTGCAAAGTGACTGCATAATACTTTGTTCATCCTTCTGCTTCTGTGCTCGCACGTTTCCTCCTGATGGTTTATGTGTGTATCATCTGTTCCCCCCACCAGACCGTGGGCAACCTTCTCGGGGGTCTCTCTTATTCACATTGGCATTTCCAAAGCCTAGCCCAGTTTCTATGGTTGAACAGGTGCTCTATAAATATGGATCAGAGGAGAAAATGGATGAGAGTGACAACACCATGGGGAAACTGTTTGAAAAGCTATTAGGATTACTTTTGTCCTGTGTGTGGAAGGCATAGTAAGAGGCGTGCTTAATGTGGACAGTGCTTGGTTTTTGTTTTTTTTTTTCTGTCCAGCATTTGTCTCTCCTTCTTCTGGTAAAAGCACTTTGGTTTTCCTTTGGGGAACCACCCTTCCTGCACCCTCAATCCATAAAGTTTGGGTGGAGCTAATTTCATACTCAGCTCCAGCAATTGAATCTTGACTTCGAGCCTGGCCAGAGAGAGTGCCACACACCCCTGGCCACAGCATCAATGTGTGTCGATACAATGGCCACACCTGTTTTTTAAAGGATGGTATCCATTCTGATGGGTTGGTTCCTGTTTCAAATCGATTGTGCATTATTTTGAAATGAACCTTTTTTTTTTTTTTCCTAGAGCTATTAAGAAAGAAACATTTGATTTCCTCAGGCATTGTTAAGCTGGTAGGAAGAAGTCCAAAGCTGTTGGCAGCCATCTTTCCATAGTTTCACGATGAAACTGACATGAACTCAGCAGGTTGGGGCTGAGAAGTAGAGAGGGACAAGTTCCTAGCAACACTGAGCACCAAGACCCAGCCATACCTGAAGCCATCCCTGAAATTTTCAGTTATATGAGCAGTAAACTCTTCTTTTTGCTGTAGCCAGTTTTTGTCATTGGCTGATGAAAGAGTCCCTAGGTTGATATACCAGGTTAATCCTTTTTCTAACTGTGCTTTTGGGGCAATCTCAGTTTTGCAGGATACGCTTGACAAGGTGACCATCCTACTTTGGTGATCTTAGAGCTTAGGGGCTAGGGGCCCAATACAAACCAAAGCCCCCTTGACAGGGGTCTCATTTACAGACAGAATTCTTCTTATTTTGACTTTGGTGGGACATGTTTCATGCTTCCTAGAAGGGCATCTCAGGCTATAAGTTAGTTCAGAGTGATGCCTCTCCAGCCCCGCCCCTGGCCCCCCCATGGTCTTCCCTGGGGCAACCGACCACATTTTGGTTATGGAAGTCTCTGGAAGGTTGGGAACCACCCCCTCTCCAAACACAATTCACACATCATAGTAAACATGTTTACTGAAAGCCATTTTTATTCTGCCTCTCAGCAACACTTTTCATTTGATTGGGGTAAAAGATCAGGGACCCAAACACGCACAAACAAAAATACAAGATGTCAAATACAGAAATCAGGATCCAATCTACTGGAATGACGCTAGAATCTCTGTGTGCTGAGATTTCATGTCCCTGATTTAACGTCCTCCTGGGACAAGTGCTGGCTCATGATGGACATCTGGAGAAGATGACAGATGGACTTTGGTGTCAATCAACTTTTCTGTTTTGCTAGGGTCCAGTATTTGAACAAATGCCTGAGATTTGCAATAATGTAAGAAGAATGCTTTGTATTTTTCTAGCACTTCAAGGTCCCCTTCAGGGCTGTTCACATCTATTATGGCAATTAATTCTCATAACAACACTGTGAGGTAAGTATGCAGGCATTCTTAACTCCATTTTCCAGATGAAGAAATTCGAGGCACAGAGAGGTTAAGAAACTTGCCTAAAATCAGCTTGCATCGCTAATTAGTGGCAAAAAAGAAAAATGCATTGGAATTCAGGTATTTTGACTCAGCCTCTTGTTCATTCAATTAGAATAATCTGCCTTTTTTTTTTTGCTTATGCAAGTTCATTATCACTAGGTTTCTAGTATTAGTTCTTGAAATAACTTTTGCCATATATACATATCATCTGTTGTGTTAAACACTTGATATTTTTCTTTGAGTCCTTCTACTTCTCTTAATTTATTTGAACAGGAAATACATATCACATCCATCTGTGGGAAGCCATAAATGGAAGGTAATAAATAAAATAAATGCCACAAGAACAAAACAATATCATTAACTTCTATCCAGACAGAAGATTCTGAAGCTGAGGCCTGCTCTTTCTTTGCTAAAAAGGGAAAGAGCCACAGTGTTATTAATAAAGGTGTTAAAGACCTGTTAGCACTCAACAGAGAGTTTCTCCTTGCTGTCATCATGATGCAAAAAGAATACAAAAGGAGAAAATTTCTTTATGATTCATTATTACCTAATATCGTGTCTGTAAACTACTTAAAAATTATCCTGTGTACCACCAGTGGTACACGTCTTACGCTCTGTGAAACTAGAGGCAGGCAGAATAATGGTGTCATTAAACCAGTACATTTGCACGTAAAGTGTTTACATTTGACAGAAAAAATGGGTGGCATTTCCAGGGGGTATCCAGGAAAATCAAAGATTTTGCCTGAGACTTGCTAGAGAGAAATAGAGAGACATATTGAAAAAAAAAGCACATTCCATAAACACAGCCAGTTTATTCCCAAAACTGGGGTGGAGAAAGTGCTCATGTGTCTAGAATTGACACCAAGTACATTCTCAGAGTGAGGCTGTGGTCATGTTGACCAGTGTGGATACACACAAGAGAGGAGGCCTATTAGGAAAAGCACTGATCAAGACGAAAGTCCAGAAAGCCCCTTCCTCTGAGTCGTTGACCCCTTGGCTGAGCTCTGGGAATGACAGTGCTGATGGAGGAGAGGTTACTAAAGTGAAGTTACAACATGTCAGAATAAAAGAAAAGCAAATCCACAAATTCAACTCCAACAGACAATTTTAAACATGCTGCCAATGTTTGTGCCTGACATTGTAAATACCAGCTTCCACTGCTCTTCCTAGAAATCTCCCTCTCCCCCAAATCCGGACCCCCTCGCCACCAATTAAAAGTAAATGACATTTCCTGAGGCTCATCTCTGGAGAGGAGGAATGGACACAAATGGGCTTCACTAAACTAAAACAGTGAGACTTCATTTTTTTTTTCTTTCTCTTTTTGTTTTTATAAATCAATGACTTTGGTGGATCTGGCTGTGTTGCTTGGATTTCCTAAAATTTTGGACTTTATTTTGTTGTTGTTGTTCATTTGCCAGGGACCTGCCTCTGGAGAGTCCTGGAGGAAAAGATCTCACAGTCTGAAGTCAAGGATCCTTTCCTCGGAAACTCCTTTGGGGTGTGTGTGGATGAGGTCCATCCTCCACGCTCTCAGCACACCTCCTGCTGGCTCCTCAGGCTCTGTGTGATACAGAGAGACAGAAAGAAAGACGGTGGACTTAGCTTCCGTGGTTGGCTTTCTTAGCTCAGCGGCTTCCTTATCTAATGGAGATTCCTCTGGTTCAACAAATGCTGAAATGGACAAACAGACCTGCACGCTTTTGACTGTACATACTGGCTTCCTTTTGAGAAATATATTCTATTTGCAAAATATATTTTATTTTACATGTGGCATGTGCAGAAAAAAAAAAACTTTAAGGATAGAGATGGAGCAAAATGCCTCTTGAGCACTTCTCAATCTCAATCTCCTCCCCAAGGGGCTGGAAAATCTGACTTTAGAGGATTCCAGGCCTGAAAATGAGTTTTCTGAGTTTCAGTCAAAAATACTATCTGAAGTAAACTACTGCATTTTCAAAACTGTAAAGTCCTTGCCTTTAAAAAATTTTTTTTATCCTTATCCAGAAAGCTATAACCAATCAGCTAGAGAACAGATTGAAATCTCAAATGGTTGAAATCCCAGGTAGTTTACTTTCTTGAAATAGTATCAGATCACTGGTCGTCTTTACTGAAACTCATTTTAAAAAGGTCTCATTCATCCTAATTTTACAGGATGTCTATAATATGTAAGCCACATAGTGGCTGGGGCAAAGAAAGGCAGGGTTTCATGACATCAAATTCCTAAGGAATGATTGAACTGAAATATTCAACAGCTTTGGATAGAAGGCTGCATGGACAGCAGAGAAGTGTTCTGGTCTAAACAGAATCAGAAACTTGTGTCTCTCAAAGTTGGAAAATTCTCTGCCTTCAAGTTGCTAGGGAAAGTGGGGAAATAAATCACACAGGTAAAACATTTAAATATAGTGGCCATCTGTTTATCCATCCCAATAATTTATATCCCTAGCCTAAATCAATAAGTCTACAGGCTTTTAACTTTTTCCTGGTGTCTTCAGGACTCAAGGTTGGGTCCCTCTAGTCACGTTTCTCCAAACACAGGTCTCAGAGCCATCTGTGACAGGTTCAGCTGGGATGCTTGTAAAAATGCAGATTCTCGGGCCCCAGTCAAGACCCTGAGTAGCCTTGAAGTTTGCGTGATCGCAATTACCCTTGCAGAAAAATACTTCTAAGTATTCTAAAGTTGCAGAACCACTGTCCTAAGGTTTTGTATTTAATGGAGAATACTCTTGCTTATATGGACATATGCCACAAAATAAGACTTTTTTATATCCCTAACATAAGAAATAAATAGTTTTTCTCCTTTTACATGGTCAACACAACACACTTCTGTGACCAGATATGCCTGGTTTCCCTACATACCATGCAATTCTCCAGCGAATACCAACCAGGTATCCTATAATTTAACTCAATGATGACACCATCTACTGGGAGTTAGAGTCTGATCCCACAGGTGAATGGTTCAGTTCCCCAAGACTGCCCCCCTCCCCCACTTCAGATGCCAATTGCAGGTTGTGACTTGTTGTGCTTCTGACCAACCAGCTATAAATGGAGATCCCACAACCCCCTCCTTGGGTTCTATTAATTTGCTAGGGTGGCACACAGAACTCAAGGCAACACTTACTTATATTTATCCATTTAGTACAAAGAATATTACAAAGTACACAGATGATCGGCCACATGGAAGGGATACATAAGACAAGGTATTTAGGAAGGGGTGTGGAGCTTCCATGCTCTCTCCTGGCACTCCACTCTCCAAACTCCTCCATGGGTTCAGCAATCCGGATGTTCTCCAAACCCTATCCTTTTAGGTCTTTATGGGAGCTTCATTATGTAGGCTTGATTGATTACATCATTGGCTGTTAGCGATCAGTTCAACCTCAGCCTCTTTCTCCTTACTGGAGGTTGGGGGATTGGACTGAAAGGTTTCAAACTTCTAATCACACGGTTGGATCCCCTAGCAACTCGCCCTCATCCTGAAGCTTGTCCAGCAACCAGCAAGATTCACCTCATTAGAACACAAGATGCTCTTACCACTGAGAAAATTCCAAGGGATTTAGAAGCTCTGTGTCAGGAACTGGGGTAGAAGACCAAATATCAGAACAAAAAATTCTCCTAGCACTTCTATCGATAAGGGTGTTAGGAGCTCTGTGTCAGGACCCAGAGGGAGAGACCAAATATTGATTTCTTCTTATATCATGATATCACACCTAAGATACCTGGTAGAAGCTTCAGTTATTGCTGCTTCCCTAGAAAATTTACACACCTCCCAAGTTTCCTCTTCCTCCCTCCTTGTGGTCAGGTTCATGGTCACTTATCTGATGCCCTGTGGGATTTGGTGGAACTTTCTTAGCAGCAAAACCAGCAGACCATGACCAAGCTTGGATATGAAGGAGACAAATATGACATTCGCAGACAACCCTGGTAATATGATAGAGGTTCATGTTGCTTGGGGGTGAGGTTCTGATGTCAGGGCATAAGGTGAGCTTTGAATAGAATTTAAACTTAATCTTGGAGGATCCATAGCAGGACACCGTCTCGGAGACCCAGACAGCACCCTGAGCAGCCCAACACAACCAGTGAACTTTTCAGTGGTGGAAGAGGTGACCATTCCTGGAATTGAGCACTAGCCGAGTACTTGGATGTGTTTTGGGCTCATGACATCTGTTTAAATGTGGATCCATGCTCTGAGCTCACACAGAAGGAATACAAGTGACATCCCCACCCATGCTTATGACCATCGAGCAGAATGACAACCAGAATCTCCAGCTCCATTTAAACAGTTGTTTTTTTAGAAACACACATAGTTGATTTGCTCTAAGCTAATTAAACGTACATGCAGTACAATGTGAATGCATGTCTGAGTGGTCTCACAGATATCTAACTAGTCAGGTTCACACCTCACTGTGTATTAAAAATGCTTGTTTGTCATTCTTAGCAGTAAGAGCCTTTGTGTTCCACAGTTTTTGTTAAGGAAGAACTTGACCTCTAAATGGGGGTAAGGGTCAACATGACTGTGTCCCATTAACAGCGAAAGAGTTAGAAGATGTGAACTCATTCTGTACTGGTAAAAATTTCTCTTATAAGCAAATTGAAATAAATCCTTCCCTGGCCTCAAAATAGCCTTCAATTACATTAGTGTTGGAAGGAAGTAGATATAGCACGGTGGTCATGAAACAAGAACTTGACCTTTCTGCAAAAACATAAAAGCAAATCCATCTTCTTTCCTGTATTTCTGGCTGGGGTAGAGCTTCCTGGGAATTGTTTTGCATAAATGTGTCTTCAGAGAATTTTTGTAATTCCATCATGAAAAATAAGGAACATTACCTATTTCCAGAAGGCCTTTCTTTGTTGGCTCAGATAAGTCGAGATAGAAACAAGTCAGACCTAGATTGCCAGCAACCATGGAAAGATTTTTGCTTTGAAAAGGATAAAAGCCAGTGGGACATTGATGAAGAAATCAGAATAAACATAAAAAATGATGTTCAACCAGGGAGGCACAAATTGAAGCAATAATAAAATACTATATAATTTTTGTCTGCCAGATTGAAACAACTAAAACGATGGATCATATGAAGGTTGGCCACAGTGTGAAAAATTGGATACTACACTGTTGGTAGAAGAGTAAATTGGTAGAGGCCTTGCTGCCTTTTTGATGGTCACAGAGGAGCCTCCCTGTGGCTACATCTGCTGGGCGGTAACTTTACTCTCCTCCTTGGCATTAAATTCAACATAATAAAGTAGGATGATGTGTTTGCTGATGTAAATGAAAACTGACCACTCCATTAATGGCCACTGTGTGTGTGCTTTTCCGTTTGGACTTTGGAAGGAAGAAATTTGCCAGTTCGGCAAAGACTGCTCTGCTGACCACCTGCATCTGAATCCTTAGGGGTCGGAAAGGGGAGCAGCCAAATGCAAATTCCTGGGCCTCACTTTTGCTTTAGGAAGTCAGAATCTTCTGAGGTGGGGCTCAGATGCCAACTTCTTTTAAATCTCTCCAGGTAACGCTTGTGTAGCCCAAAGCTTGGGAACCTCTGCCTTAGAAGTTCCACATTACCATTCATTTCTTAATGGAAGATAGAATTGATTTCATTCCCTAGAGGCTAATTCCTTTATCATGTTCTCCCTCTTTCTCTATCTGTCTCTCTCTTGCCCATGCACATACATGACAAAGCCTTTAAATCTGAGTTTGTCCATTCTGATGCTCGCTGGAAAACTTTTTTTTTTCTTTAATAATGTGGAAGGAAAGGTATAGAAAAGGAATCTGACTTTAAAGATGGGGAAATAATTCTACTCTCATTTTACAGATAGGGAAATTGAGGCCCAGAGAGTTTAATAACTTGGCCAGATGGCCTGTGTATAGAACTAAGATTTGAATCCTGGTAAGACTGGTGCTCTAGCCCAGGCTCTACCTACTGAGAAACACTGCTCTTAGGAAGGAGGGATGGAGAGGTGACTCCCTCGCATACATTTTATTCCTACTAACAAAGCTTCAATCATAAGCAGACATATGTCCACACTTCATCTCCAGATAGAAACACAGTATTAAGCATGGAGAAAGTCCGTCCATATATGAAGACTTCTAGGTCCCTTGTAAACACTTCTTGGATCGTGTATCAGGGGCAAAGTGATCTTTTAAAGCCAAATCGTCCACCACAGACTGCAAGGTAGGTAGTGTCTAGGCTGCAACTGTTGTTTTGGCCTTCACCATGTGTTTTAATAATGTGAATTGGTTGTTGACATTTAAAAATCGGGGCATTTTACATAAAAATCCAGATTTCCAACACTTTTTGAAAAGTGGGCTGCACGGGGCCTGCATGGTAAGTGGTAACAATTGGACCAGAGTGGTGGTTCCTTTAAACTGTGCTCTCCTACTGGCCATGGTCCCCACCGCTCCCTATTGTCCTATAACCAGGCTGCTTCACTCACGTCCGCTCTCTGCCTGACCCCTGCACTCCTTTGACTTTGTGACCCTTTGTGATTCATCACATTTCTGTAGGTTGAAACCTGACCACATTATCCTCATGTAAATAAATCCTGGAGTTAGCTACAAAGCAAGGCTCATTGAGCGGCCTTTGTTACTGGGTACCCTAGAAGGGACACACTGGCTTAGAGGTAGGGTGGAGTTTGGTTAAGAACACAGCTGGAAGAGCCGGACTATCTTGGGTCTAAACTCTACCATTGCCACCAACTAGCTGTGAGACCTTAAACAAGTCACTTCATCCCTCTGTGCCTCAGTTTTCTCACCCACAAAATGGGAATAATAATACCTACTTCTATTGGGTTGCTGTGAGGATGCCATGAGGATTAATTCATGTAAGGGCTTAGAACAGGGCCTGGCACACAGCGAGGTCTATGTCAGTGTCAGTTGCTATTATTATAACCCACTTAGCTCAAATACTAATCTGGGCAGTATGTATTTTCACAAGTTCCCAGGAGTTAAGCCAAGACTTGGCATCCTTTCCTTGGAACACTGTCCTTTGAGTTTGGCTCTCATGAGCACAAAGCCTTGAGCTCTACTTAATGGCATCCTAAATTCTGAGGTCCTCTCCCAGTAACGTTGACAATAATAGTGATAACAGAATTAATATGTGGTTTGCATTTTTTGTGCACCAAGGGATAGAGACAGCAAGCTATACACATTGTGTGGGTCGTCTAACCTTTACAATAGCCCATGAAATGGATACTACTGTAATCCCCATTTCACAGCTGAGCAATCTGAGGTTTGAGGAGGTTAAACAATTGGCAGAAGGTCTCACAGTGGGTAAGTGATGGGGTTGGGGGTGGATCTGGGCCCAGGCAGTCTGGTGCCAGACCTGCACCAGACTGCCAGGTTAACCCCATGCTCTATGGGCCCCTGTTCCCATGGACACAAGCACATTGTGCCTTCTCTTAAGAATAAGAGAACTGTATTCATGTCTATTCCCCAGCCATCCTCCCCTTCATAGGACAACATCATCAAACTTGCCATCCAGCAAGCAAGAAACCTTGAGTTTCCTTTCATGTTTTAGTGCCCTTCTCTCCTTTCTTTGGACAAAGCCATCTATTTCTGTGTGTGTGACAATTCTTGTTTTGACATCTCCCCCTCCACCCAATACCCACTGGGTCTGGCTCAGTTGATCTATCTTGAAGTTGATCTATCATGACATCTGCTACTGTCTTGGTTGCCAAGGTTGGGTTGGCTGGTCTGGCAGGTCAAAGGATGTCCCCTTTCTCTTTCACCCACTTGGGTGAGCCTCTTTGGTCAACCAAGACAAAGAGGTTGACCTTCTCAGCTTGAGGGGCACAGGGCTTCAGTCAACAGTATTTAGGAGTGGCTGCGCTGCTCTGGCAGAAAAGCTGAAAGATTTCTCAGCATTCTTATCTGCCCAGCCAGGAGTTACACAGTAAGACAGAGATGGATCTGGGCTTGTCATTTCCCAATTTGGATAGTTCATCATATCACCTTGCCCTGTGTCATTTCCACCTGCTGGAAAGCATCATTGATTCTAGTGGATGGAGCCCATCTCAGCTGGTTTGAGAAATCAGAGTAAATTTGTCCAAATCCAGAGGAAGACATCAACAGCATCCATTGTTTTAGGAGGTGAGAGCCCATTGGCAATACCAAAAATATGTGGTGACTCTTCTGCCCTTAGACTAAGAATTATGATGCTAGTTCACTGCCAAATCGTGTAGGAGATCATTTAGCAGATCCCATGGTAAGGCAGAGCAAGGAACACTTCTGAATATTCCACGTACTCTCCACATTTCCCTCCCTGTTACAGTTAGGTGGGAATATGTCACTGATTTCAGCCAATGACTGTGAGCCTAAGTGACATTCATCACTCCTGGGCTGAGGCAATAAAAGGCCCATGTGGTATTCTCTGATCTTTTTCTCTGCCACCTTCACCTGAGGACACCTTTTGTTCTAGATCTGAGATTGGCAAACTACAGCCCACAGACAAGGCGCCCACTCTTGTAAATAAAGTTTTATTAGAACACAGCCATGCTTGTTCATTCATATTGTCCATGGTTGCTTTTGTGCTAAAATGGCAGAGCTAAGTAGTTGTGACAGAGACCACGATAGAGACCATATGGCCTGCAAGGCCTAAAATATTTACTATGTGGCCCTTTAAAGGAAAATTTGTTGACTTCCGTTCTGGATAGAGCAGCTACAACATGGTGGAGGTCGGGATCACCTGGGGCCCTGAATGACTGTGTGGAGGAGAGACCTTCCACTGACCTACACGGTCCATATAACATCAGTGAAGACAACATGAAAACCCTTTTGTTTTGTTACTGGAATATAACCTAACCCATTCTGACGGATTTCAACGGGCATTCAAGAAAAGGCATCTTACATCAGAAGGGATTCGAAAAGCCTACTTACTTCCGTGTGAAGTGAACTGCACAAGAAATGCCAATGATGAGAAGGCCGATGATGATGGAGGCGATGGCCACCCACTTGGCATTCCGCCCAAGCCGCCTGGATCCTTCGTAGTCGCCGTCATTGTAGCTGTTCAGAGACTGGGGGACACAAAGGAAGAGCTGGTGATGATAGACAAGCCACCAGGAAGGGTGTGGGGATTCTCAGGTTGTCCTGACAAAAAGGCTGGAAGAACCCTCTGGTGACTTTGCTCATCTCAGTGACAGGCTGCTGAGCAAGCCTCACGGCTGTCCCCTCCTCTGGGAATCCTTCCCGAAACTCCAAGGCTGAGCTAACTGCCCCCTCTGTATTTCCTGGTCACTTTCATCTTATCATTTACCATAACACATTAAAATGATTGAGTTTGTCTCTTCCACCAGGATGTAAGTGCTACACAGGCAGGGGCTGCCGTTGTCTGTCTTGTTCAACACGGGGTACCAGTGCCCAGTGCAATGCTTGCCATGTAGAAGATGCTGGATAAGTATTTGTAGCATAAAAGGATAAACGAGTATGTCTGTCCCATCCGCTAGAACAGGGCTTTGCGAACCATGGCCCGTGGGCCAGATCCATCCTGCCGCCTGTTTCTGTAAATCGAGTCTGTTTGGAACACAGCCATGGTCATTTGTCTACTATTATCTGCGGCTGCTTTTGTGCTAGAGTTACAGAATTGTGTAGCTGGGACGGAGACTGTAGGGTCCACAAAGTCAAAATTATTTAGTATTTAGTCATTTGCAGAAAACGTTCTCCCACTCCTGCCCTGGAAGGTCAATCCATGCGGTCAGGGACCTTGGCTGAATTGTTAACTTCTGTGCCCAAGACAAGGCTGTCATTTTCCCAGCTGTTAAAGAGTGCCATACTTGTGTACTTATTGACAAACAGCAGCTACCCTGAGGCTTGTCCCCCTTTCCCACTGTCCCAGCCATCCTGCTTCCTCTTCTGAATTCCCCACCCCCCTGACTTCCCAAAATTCAGCAACTTAAGGGTTATTTCTGGGCCGAGGAAAGAATCCTCTCTGATTCTGTGCCCATGCTAAACGTGTTAAATATTTAAGTATTGTCCTCATTGCTAGTACTTTGAGTGGTGTCTGGCACATTGCAGGGGCTCAAGAAATATGTAATGAGTGAATGAGCATGTCTGTTTCCCCGCGGAACCTGAGGGCGTCTTGGAGTTCCCCAGGACCTAGCCTGGTGCCAGGCAAAGGAGAGGGGCTCAGAGAATGCTTGCTACTGAGCTGATGACCAGATACTGTTTTCCTCCTTTATCACGAGCCTTCTTTGTCATCCCACTGCTAAGAATCGCCCCGAAGTCTTGCCACAGCTATGTACAGAAGGACTCCGCCAGGGCTGTGAATTACAGATTTCACTGGGAACCTCTGTTCTTGATTCTGAAATCACAGCACTTCAGTAATAATTGCCCGTCTTCCTGGTCTATTCAGGGGGATTAGGCATATGCAGACAATCACAAGCCCGAGAGATGCCCAGTATACCGCAGGGCTTTCTGCTTCCAGAACCTTCCATTAATTCTTGGATGTGGGCCATCTTAGTCAGCAGCAGGCTGGGAGATTCAGCAAAGAAAAGAATTTTCTTTTGGGCTTCTTGTGTGAACGAGAGAGTGAGAACCTGCAACAATGTCGGGCACTTCCAGCAAGTGAGTTCCAAAATTCCAAGTCCTGAATCCTAGAGCTCTCAACCTGAGGTGCCCATTAGAACTACCTGGGTAGTTTTAAAGAAACAAAGATATCTGGGTCAAAGATATCCTGGGAAGATTCTGATTTAACTGTTGTAGGAATCAGGTACCATATGTGTTATGCATATATATATATATATATATTTTTTTTTTTTTTTTTTTGAGACAGGGTCTCACTCTGTCACCCTGGATAGAGTGCAGTGGTGTCATCACAGCTCACTGTAACCTCAAACTCCTGGGCTCAATTGATCCTCCTCCCTCAGCCTCCTGAGTAGCTGGTACTGCAGGCGCAAACCACCATGTCTGACTAATTTTTCTATTTTTTGTAGAGACAGGGTCTTGCTTTTGCTCAGGCTGGTCTTGAACTCCTGGCCTCTACCTCCTCCTAGCACTCCCAAAGTGCTAGGATTACAGGTGTGAGCCATCATGCCCCACCTTATGTGTATTTTTTTTTATTGTGGTAAAATATGCATAAAATTTACCATTTTAACCATTTTTAAGTGTATAGTGACATTAAGCACATTCACATTGTTGTGCAACCGTAACCAACAATCTCCACAGCTTTTTTATCTTCCCCAACTGAAACTCTATTCCTGTTAAACACTTATGCCCTATTCTGCCCTCCTCCAAGCCCCTGGCAAACACCATTCTCTTTTCTTAGTCTATATACTTGACTATTCTGGATACCTCACATAAGTGAAGCCACAAAGTATTTGTCCATTTTCGACTGGCTTCTTTCACTTAGTATGATGTCTTCAAGGTTCATCCATGTTGTAGCATGCATCAGAATTTCCTTCCCTTTTGGAAGCTGAATAATATGCCATTGTATGGCTATAGTACATTTTGTTTATCCATTTATCTGTCGATGGACACTTGGGTTGCTTCCACATTATTATTAAGCTTCACAGAATTGAAAATTTCTGGTCTAGGCGGCTATTCTTTTTTTTTTTTTTTTTGAGACAGAGTCTCACTTTATTGCCCAGGCTAGAGTGAGTGCCGTGGCGTCAGCCTAGCTCACAGCAACCTCAAACTCCTGGGCTCAAGCGATCCTCCTGCCTCAACCTCCCGAGTAGCTGGGACTACAGGCATGCGCCACCATGCCCGGCTAATTTTTTCTATATATATTAGTTGGCCAATTAATTTCTTTCTATTTATAGTAGAGATGGGGTCTCGCTCTTGCTCAGGCTGGTCTCGAACTCCTGAGCTCAAATGATCCGCCCACCTTGGCCTCCCAGAGAGCTAGGATTACAGGCTTGAGCCACCGCGCCCGGCCTTAGGCGGCTATTCTTAATGTCCCTCAAGATCAAGATGGTCACCACCTTTAAATTTATTCCAAGGGAGTATGTGAGAAAGCATGGGCTCTAAACTCAGAGAGACCTGAATTCAAATTCTATCTAAGGCAAGTTATCAACCTTTCTAAGACTCAGTGTCTTCATCTGTAAATTGGGGGCAATAGTATTTAATAATAAGCACCTATTTTGCATCAGAGGATCCAATGAACTAATGCATATAAAGTGATTAGCATTGGCTCAGCACATAGTATACACTCAGTAAATGTTAGCTTTTGCCATGAATTGCCACTTCCTATCTTGCTCTTAGTCTAAAGCTGTGATTCGTGTAGTGCATCAGAATCATCTCTACCCCTTGCTGGATCAGAACTTTTGGGGACCCAAGGTTGAGAAGCTGTTTTAAAGCCTTCACAATCAAAGTCACTGCATGGAACATTAGGATCCCAAATTCTGAGCTCATAACCCAGTTTAGAATGATGTAGATTCAGACCCTGACCCCCGTAAACTGATCATTATTCTCTTGTGCTACCTTGGAAAACACAGTTCTGAGATGAGTCATGGTGATGCATTTATGTTGCTGTAACCAGAGGAAAAATAATGAGACCTTACCCTCTCTCTTCCCAAACAATGTCAACTCTTGGCTGTTGGGATGAAAACAGAAACAAAAACAAAAACCAGTTTCATAGTCTCAGCAGCAGTGACCAAAAAAGTGGGAAGAACTGGCGGTCTGTGCCATGCTGATGAATGGTACGTCTACCGTCTGTGCCTTGCCCATGTGCCCAGGTGAGTTGGGGGTCCCTGGGCCATTGGAGTTTTCTGGCACAGGTGAGATGAGCCATGTGGGTGACTTGGCTGAGGTGTTTGGGTGCAAGCCATGGGCAAATCCTGCCACACCACCATCCCCTGCTGCCCATCTGGCATCTCCCATGTGACCTTCCTGCCTGCAAACTACCAGCTTTCTAGGGCTTGTAAGGGAGACAGTGAGTGAGCCCAGGAATGGGGATGCTGTTGGCTTGGAAAACAAGTGAAAATCATCTTTTGGTACAAGTGCGGACTCTTCTCTCCTCATGAGTCCTCTTCTGAATCCATTTTCTCCTCTGGTATTTGGAAAAGGGGGTGCCCAAGGGGAAATCTGCTGGGTGAGTGTAAGGAGATGGGGGTAGGGATGAGGGTGGGAGACTTTCAGACTCTCAGATTTCATCCTGAAGGACTTCAATGGCTGGGGCTCTCAGGCTTAAGGGTAGAGATCTAACAAGTAGAGGAAGGAATTCTTTGCCTCCTCCCCCCACGTGTCAGCTGTAATTCCTTTCCTCTTCCAATTGCAATTTTATACTAAGATTCTCCTGGCAGTCGAGACAGACTGAACTGGTGGAAATGGATTTTAGAGAAAATGCATGGTTTATAAATCTTTTTCTGAAGAGCTTAGAATGCAAACTAGTCCATCTGGTGTGGACAAACTAGAAAGAAACAGGGAGGCTTTAGCTATTCCAAATTTCTATGATCTTATTCGTTCTTTTTAAAAATCACTAATGCAATCCGGGACCATGCAAAGTGTTCAAATGCTACAGAAAGTACATACAAACACTAAAGTAAATAGTAAAACTCTTTCCCTAATCTCATTTTCCAGAGATAACCCTTGTTAGCAGTTTGGTGCATTTGCTTCTAGATTTTTACCCCCACAAATAATATGAAAAGAAAACTGACACTTTCTCCTTTTTCCATCATGACTAAGCATATCACGTATCACAGCCAGCAGAATGAAATAGCAATTTTCACCCTGAGATAGAACAAGAATAACAGAGCCAGTCTGTCTAGTCCTGCTCCCTCAAATATTAAACCTTGAATATTTCTCATAAATCTTGGCAAATACAACTCCATCCCTGCCTTTTGCAATGCTCATGTCTAAACATAGGCTCCTTCCTTTGTAGATATTGTAATATCTCGAGAAAGATACTTTTTTTTTCAGACTAATATTTTAATTTTTTTAACAGACTAATATAAAGCTTGGTAAACTTGGCAACTTTGCAATTTCTCTTTTTTAAATACATATGTTGTACTTCTTATTTGGCTAGATAGTCCTTTTGATATTGGACTTCTTGCATTTCTTTTTAAGTAAAATCTTTTTTTCTAAAGGTTTTGGCCTCTGAGACTTTCTTGGACAAAAAATAATGATCACATTTACTGAGCATTTATTATGTGCCAGGCACTATGTTAAAACATTTTTCAAGAATTATTTTATGAGTCCTCACAATAGTTCTATGAGGTAGGTGCTTTATGGTTTCCATTTCACTGATGGGAAAATTGAGGCACAAAGAAGTTAAAATAATTTGCCCATGGTCACATAGCTAGTTAGGCAACATGATTACACACACATACACACACACACACAGTTTTTGTTAATGTTCTGTTTGTTCTAAAAATATGAACAATACCATACTATCCTTGTTCTGCAACTTGCTTTTTCCCCCACTAAATATAGGGTGGGTAATTTTCCAAGCTAGTGCTTACAGGTCTGTCTCATTCCCATTTTCTTTCTCCATTCATGATTTAAAATAATGAGTTATATTGATAGGCGTCCTAATGCTGCATCATCCTTGAATTTTTGGGAAAAATCTTAATTTGTTATGGCATAATCTTTTCTTTGTAAATTTTTCTTCTTCCCTTCCTTCCCTCTTTCTTTCTTTTTGACAGGGTCTTGCTCTGTTGCCCAGGCTTGAGTGCAGTGGTGCAGTCACAGCTCATTGCAGCCTCTAACCCCAGAGTTCAAGTGATTCCCCTGGCTAATTTTTAAATGTTTTTGTAGAGACAGGGTCTCACTATGTCACCCAGTCTGGTTTCAAACTCCGGGGCTCAAGTGATCCTCCTCCCTCAGCTTCCCAAAGCTATTTTCAAATAGCTTCAGTCTTACAGAAATGTTGCCAGTATAGTTGTCTAGTTCTTTTTCATGGCTTCATAATAGTCCATTTAAATGGTTACGCCACACCTATAGACATTTTATTTATTTAAAGTTTGTTGCAACTATGTAATATCCTTATTCATGTATTTGTGCATATGTTTGAACCTTCCCTTAGGGTGCATTCCCACGAATGGGGTTGCTGATTCAAAGCGGATGTAAGTTTGCATTTGGAAGGAGTGAAATTGTCCTGCAAAAAGGTTACACAAATCTACACTCCCACTAATGGTTTTTAAATGCCCTTCCCTCTACATTCTCTCCAATACTGTATATAATAAATTTATTTTTCCCATTCTGATGGGAAAAAATAATCCCCAAATAGCATTCCTTTAATTAATGGTGAGGTTAAGTCATTTTTTCATCCTTCAGATCCTTGTCCCAAAGTCATCTCTTCAAAGAAGCCTTTTAAGACCACCTTATCTAAAACTGGCCAGCTCTCCCTGGTGACTAACATAGTGCCTGGAATGTAGAAGATCAATAAATATTTGTTGAATGAATAAATGTGTGTATGAATGAATGCTTATTAATCACATACATTTCTTCTTGATGAATTATATACCAACATCCTTTGTCTAGCTTCCTACTGGTTTGTCTTTTCTTATTGATTTGTGGGAACTTTTTATGTATTATAGATCGGCCCTGTGCAATAGAAATATAATGGGAGCCACATAGTTATTTTAAATTTTCTAGTAGCCACATGAAAAATGCAAAAATAAGTAGGTAAGATTATTTATTTTACATGTATTTTATTTAATCCAACATGTCCAAAATATTATCATGAAAACCTGTGGTGCTAGCCATTTTTCAAGTGCTCAATAATCGCATGTGGCTAGTGGAAACTATACTGAATACTGTAGTAGATAATATTCCTTGACCTGTTACATATTTTGCAAAGTTTTCTCCCAGTCCATTATCTTTTAAAAAAATATTATAACTTTTATTTTTATATAGTTTAAGGTTCACAAGAAATTGCAAAAATAGTATCCAGAGTACCTGTTTACCCTTCACCCAGTGATCCCTCATGATATCTTGTGTAACCACAGTACTTTTGTCAAAATCAGGATACTGACATTGATGTGCAACTATTCATTCAGGTACAGACCTTAACAAGATTTCATCAGTTTTTATAAGTACTCTTTTATGTTTGTATGTGTACAGTTCTATGAGATTTTGTTCCATGTAGATTTCAGTAACCACGATCACAATCAGGATCTAGAACTGCACCATCATCACAAAGAAATTCCCCCTGTTACTCCTTATAAGTCACACTCTTCCCCCAAATCCTGTCTTTTCACTTATATCTGTGGCACTTGGACATTGCCTGGAGCTCCTTTCTAAGCTATAGATCTCATAATTTCACAAACCAACCAACTTTATATTAAGGTGCTAAGCAGCCAGCTGCTATCTCTGTTCATCCTGCAAAGTATAATCTGTTAAAAGGAAGGGCCTTTTGTTTCTTTCCAGGTTTTATTTTCCTTTGTGATGCAAATGAACCTTTATGAGACTATAGAACAAATGGGTTCTGGTCACACATTTTATACGCCACTCAAGATTTTCCTGCAGTGCCTTTTCTCTTTTCTTTAGGCATGGGCTCACGTTGGCAAAATGTGACAGTCATTACAAAAACTAATAAGAGCTGCCAGGTCTTGGTGAGGTGCCCTGAGCCAGTGAAGGTTGCACTTTGACAGAGAAGTGGGCAAGTTCCCCTCTCCTGTAGTAAATACTAATGATGTCATGGCCACAGCATCTGGTCATTTCAAACTTATTTATACACCCCTTCCCTGGATGGATACATGATATCTAAGGACCCACGGAAGGAAAGTTGGTCTGGGGCCAAAAGTAAGGGTGACTGTTTCTATGCTAAACCTCAAGAAGGCTGAAGCAGGGAGCTACAAGACAGCGGTGAGGCAGTGGAGACTCCTGGCTACCTTTCAGAAGGTACCAGCAACTCCCAGCATCCACACTTCAAAGAAGAAGAGACCAGAATGATCCCATAAACTTTGATAACTGGCATTGGATACTGGTGGGTCTAATATTATAGGAATTCATGACACTTCACACCAAATGGTAAAACCAGGAAAATATGGAAAGGACTTCATCCTTTTCCTCTGGTCTTTAGAGCAGAACTCTTGCTATCTCCCACATGATACCCCAGATGAGACAATATCCCCTATGAGGCTGCTGCCAGTGTAGATGGTAGATGAAACTCTATTGGTGGTTCCCAACCCTGGTGCAAAGTAATCCCCAAACACAAAATAATAACAATGGGAAGACACTGTCAGTTATTTTTTATTTTAGCCTCCTGGTCATTCTGGATTAATGAATTAATGCATGTAAAAGGCTTAGAACAGTGCCTGGGAAATAGCATCAATCAGCATTAGCTATTATTGATATTATTATTATGTCATATGCTGACTGATGAAGATGACAGCAAACAAGCTATTAAATATAATTTTGTACATTCCATATTCCCCTTGGCCAATTGTTTACTTTATGATCATGGCTAGTGCTAAGAAAAAAAGACCTCAGTGAAAACCAAGAGTTTTGCCATTTATATCCCCTTCTTCCTTGGGGTGGCACAGAAGGCATATTGCTGTTACCTGGGACAGGTGGCAGAGTGAAGACTGAGCAGCCAGTGACATCTTAGTGTGAAGCAGCGTTTCTGAACAGTTCCTGATATGTGATAATGCCCTATGAGAACACAGCACAGGTCACGTGTGGGTGGATGGAACAGCAATTCTGTGTGGCCTCAGCTGTAAACCCTTCCTTGGCTCCCTATTGCCCTTGGAGAGACTCACATTCTTCATTCTGCCCTTCCTGACTCCGCAGGGCTGGCCCCTGCATGCCTCCTTGCTCACTGCCTCCCCCTTCCTGCCCCCTTCTCCTTGCCCAGGTCATTTCCTCTGCTCCATGTCTGTCTCACGTGGCCAGTGCCTGTTCAGTCTCCCGGTCTGGGCTTATTATACATGTCATCTTCCTCAGGACAGCCATCTCAGGCCTCCCCATTTTAAGTGGGTCCCCTGACCATAGTCACTAAGTTCTGACTCAGTCCCCCTTTTGTTTCCTTCATGGCTCTTGATGAGTCACAGTTATTTTACTCAGTTGCCTATTGACTTTTGAGTGAGTGTCTCTGCTACCCGACGGTGAGTTCCATGAAGGCACAAACTATGTCTCAGTTTACTCATCACTCGATTTCCAGTGTCTAGTGGAGGGTCTGATGCTTAGCATTCCCTTAATATATATTTCCAATAAAAAGGAATAAAATTCATATAGCCCCAGGTTTCCTTTTCCTATGCTTTGTTTAGAAACAGCCTTCTTATGAGTTTGCCCAAATATCTAGCCATTTGGACAGTTGATGATTGCTTGTGTGAAAAAGAATGCCTGGTTGATCAAGCAGATGAAGCTCTATTTCTGTGATCCCAAAGCAATTAATTTTGTTAGTTATCTGAACTTTGTTTTTCTTTCAAAACAGGGTCTTTCTCTGTTGCCCAGGCTGGAGTGGAGTGGTGTGATCATAGCTCACTGTAACCTCAACCTCCTGGGTTCAAGCAATCTTCCCACCTCATCCTCCTGAGTAACTGGGACTACAGGTGTAAACCATCATGCCTGGCTAACTTCAAAAAATTTTTTTTGTAGAGACAGGGTCTCACTATATTGCCCAGGCTGGTCTTGAACTTCCGACCTCAAGCGAGGCTTCCACCTTGGCCTCTCAAAGTGCTGGGATTACAAGTGTGAGCCACTACGCCTGGCCTTTTGTTTTTTTGTTTTTGGTCCTCCATACTACTAAAAATCAGTCTATCTACATATCTGGAAGATTAGATTAATCTTGTAGCTTTCACTTGATTTTGTGTGAGTCCTGTGGACAGGACTTCATTTGGGTCTTAGGTTTCTCAAAGGCAAGTGCTATAGTTGTATCCTCCAATTGTTTTATAAAGTGGGGAATCTTTCATGAGACTGGTGTTTGGGGACTATAACCTACCATTGGCCTTGGAGATTGAGATTCTTCTCCCCTCCTACTGAAAGGTACAGTGCCATGGTGGTTGAGCATGTGGGCTCTGAACCTATCTGCCTGGATTCCATTTCAGTTCTGCTATCTACTTGTAGTCTCTTGAGCAAGTTACCTAACTTCTCTGTGCCTTAGTCTCTGCTTTTGTAAATGGGGGTGATGATAAAAGAAGTACCTACTTCCTGGAATTTCCAGGCAGATTGAATGAATGAATACATTGAAAGATCTTAGCATAGAGCTTGGCACATCGCTAACATGTATTAAATGGAAACTATTGTCTATTTTCAGCTATACGAAGGGAAATAGTAGGTCCAATGTGACATTTCCCAAACAACTAACACATGGTAAGTAACTTTCTCTATGTATTTATTTACTCCTTAAGAACTAAGCCACTACTACTCTACACTGGCTTTGTGGTAAGTGCTGGGGCTACCAGCCAGGTATGAATCAGACAAAGTCCCTGCTTCAAAGAGTTAAAGGAGCTGTACAGTTAGCACTCAAACACATCATTAAAAATTGAAATTTCAAGCAGGGAGAAGTGCTAGGAAGGAAATAAGACCGAACCCTGTGGTGGGGAGGAATTGATATTCATAAGGAATTGATATTCATAATTGATATCCTTTGTTTCATAAGCCAGGGTTACAGATAGTTTTCTTTTAAAGGGAACAACCCTCCCCATAGCTGCCAATATTTTACACAAATATAAATGCATGTGAATTACAGTATGCCCCATTTTTATTACAGACAATGTTATAAGATAGATACGTGGATCTTCAATATGGTAGCAGCCAAACCCAAAGGAAAATAAGGCTTTGTAGAGAAGGCTATGGAACTCAGTTTTCCTTATTTGTAAAATGAGGATAATATTATCTACAGCACAGGTTGGCTGTGAGGCTTAAATGAGATACTGAGTGTAAAAGGGTCTGGTATTATCTCATTTAATATTGGAAATAATGCAAAGAGATTGGCATTAATATTTTCATAGTATAAGTGGGGAAACTGAGGCTCAGAGAAGTTGGGGTAAGGGAGGGAGGTGGGATTCAAACTCAGGAGTTGAGTGTAGAGCCTGAACCAACATGGTGTCTGCCTTTGAATCTGTCCCCAGCCCAGTGTTCACATGGGGGGGCCGAAGGAGAGAGTGACTACAAGCAGAAATGAAAGGCAGTTTCATTAAAAACTCTGCAAGACATAATCATACCTCTCCAGCAAAGCCCCAGACAACCCACAGAAGGGGAGAAAATATATGTAAATGACATATCCGATAAAGTTTTGTACCCAGAAATATAAAGAACTCTGACAACAATAAGATTACGACCAACCCAATTAAAAATGGGCAGAGCATCTGAATAGCCATTTCTTTGAAGAAGATATACAAATGGCCAATAAGCACATGAAAAGATGCTCAACATCATTCATCCTTAGGGAAATGCAGAACAAAACCTCAGCAAGGTACCACTTTACACCCACTAGGAAAGCTGGAATAAAAAAGACAGACAATAACAAGTGTTACTGAGGCTGTAGAGAAATTGGAACCCTCATACAGAGCTGTTGGGAATTTAAAATGATGCAGCCACTTTGGAAACCGTCTAGCAGTTCCTCAAAAAGCTAAACATAGGGTTACCATATGACCCAACAATCCCACTCCTTGGTATACACCTAAGAAAACTGAAACAGACATTCACACAAAAAAACTTGTACCTGAATGTTCATAGCAGCATTATTTATAAGAGCCAAAAAAAGAGAATCAACTCAAATCTCCATCAATGAATGAATAGAAAAACAAAATGTGGAATATCCATACAATAGACTATGATTCAACCTTAAAAAGAAGGAAGCATTGATACATGGTACAACATGGGTAAACCTCAAAAACATTACACTAAGTAAAAGAATCCAGACATGAAAGATCACATAATGTATGATTCCATTTATATGAAATATCCAGAATAGGTAAATTCAGAGAGACAGATCATAGATTAGAAGTTGCCAGGTGCTGGGGGAATGGGAGGGGTGACTGCTAATGGGTATGAGGTTTCTTTTTGAAGTGATGAAAATTTATTAGAATTAGATAGTAATGATGGCTGTACAATCTTTTGAATATACCAAAAGCCACAGTGTTGTATGCTCTTTTTTTGGGGGTAAAGAAGCAAGGCGCGGTGACAGATCTTTTGAACCTTGAGTGTCCAGTGGACTAACGTGGATCCCTAATGTGGATGCCAGGTGGTTCCTGGCAGCTTAGGGGAGCCTGGCAGTTATCCCAGTGCCCAATGGAAGCAGTAGCAAAGCCATTCTGGTGTGACAGTAGATTAGACTTTTGTGTGAGCACATGAGAAGCACCCCTTAGAAGTAGAGAAGGGAGTTTTTCCAGGGAGTCAACTTAGCAGAGAAGGATGAGAACCAGTGAAGCCAGGGCTACTGCTTGTCAGTGTAAGCCCCACTGAAACTCACACGTCACTAATGCCTAGGGAAGTCAGAACCCAGATGAAAATAAACCCTGCTTCTTCAATGACTAAATTATCTTTGAGTAATAATCATTCACGTTTGCAATGAGGGTTGAAGAAAGAATTGGTGCTAAATGGTGGAGGAGGGAGGTTGGATTGAGACCAGAGCAAAGTACTATTCTGTTAAGAGCTCCTATGAAGTGCCCCACTGGGTAACAGACTCCCTAGCTCTCTCCTATGTGGTCTGTCCCAGGATTCCTCCTTGGGGGAGTTAAAGTCATTTTAAGTGGATGACAGACATGACATAGCATATGGCCCTGGAAGCTTATTTTCACCCTATGGCCTTTACACTCCCAGGCCCTACCCAGATCCTCTAAAGGCTGGCTTCTCATCCTTCAGCCTTTGCTGACCATCCTTTCTAAAGTAGAATCTCTCGCACATGCCTCCCTGTTGATTCTCTTCTCTGAAATGACCACATCGATTTGATATCTTGTGTGTGGCCCGTCTTCCCCATGCTTGGATACAAGTTCCTAGAAAGCTGGTACCATGACTGTGTCATTGGACATACAGGGGGTCGTTTGGGGCTGTAGTTGTCCTGTACTGCCCATGGAGGGATGGGCAAATCTGCTCAATTTCAGGGCAGAGTGTTAGCAAGCCCCTTTGGCTGTGGATTGGAAGCCACACTCTCCTAACAGCTCATCTGTTTTTTTTTTCTGTGTCTTATTTCTCAACTGGTTCAGAATTCTTGAAGGGAGGAAGAGCGGTGAATTCTCTGAACCAACGTGTAGGCTGACTCTAGTCACTGAGAACCCAAACTGTCAGCTGTACAAACTGGCGTTTATCCCCAGGACTGCCACAGTGCTTGGCATATCAGTGGGTGTTCAGAAATTGTTAAATGAATAAATGAATGAATGAATTGTGGGAGAACCTCCCTCCCTGCTTTCTATCCTTGAGGAATGGTGTAGAAAGTTCCCCAAGTGCTGTGGAGCCTTCTCTGAGGGTTCCACACTCAAGTGATGCTTCTTTGTGTTGGCTTTTAACTGCCTCCTTTCTCATATGAATTTTCTCACCCAGCTTTTCTCTTTAAACCTCAGAGCCAACTGCCACCCCAGCCAGCCTCCTACCATGGTGGCAGGGGCCAGGGACGGCTATCGCTGGGAGAGGAGTCTGGTGACCAAGCCTTGCTCTGTCTTTGGCCCCGCAGAAGGCCATTTGCCACTCCCCTGGTCTCCTTCATTTCCCTTCTGATTGAAAATGGGCCTTGGTGCCACCTCTATGGAAAACAGTATGGAGATTCCTCAAAGAACTACAAGTAGAACTACCATTCAATCCAGAAATCCCACTACTGGGTATTTACCCAAAGGAAAAAAGTCATTTTGTCAAAAAGACACGAGTACTAGAATGTTTATTGCAGCACAATTCACAATCACAAAGATGTGGAATCAACCCAAGTGCCCATCAATTCATGAGTGGATTAATAAAATGTGGTCTGTGTATATTATGGAGTACTACTCAGCCATAAAAATGAATTAATACTTTTGCAACAATCTGGATGAAACTGGAGACCATCCTTCTAAGTGAAGTATTGCAAGAATGAAAAAACAAACCACATGTACTCACTATTAAATTGGAACTAATTGATCAGCACTCATGTGCACACACAGAAGTAAAACTCAAAGGAAATCATGCAGGTGGCAGGGGGAAGGGGAGGTGAGTGAAATCATACCTAACAGGTATGATGTACACTAACTGGGTGATGGGCACAGTTATAACTTTGACTCAAGCAGTATACAAGCAATCCATGTAACCAAAACATTTGAACTCCTCTAATATTCTGAAAAAAAGAAAGGAAAATGGGCCATGCAATTTGCCACAATTAAACATGAATGTGGATGAGAATTTTGAGAGACTTTTTGAAATAATGGAGACATTCTCTCTGGTGCTTGCTGTTTCTCTATTTGGGTAGATACCTACAGAAGAAATAGCACAGCTCATGGGAAGAGATTAAGAGCCACATGTCCTTCAAAAAGATGTAGAATTTGTCTCAGGAGTACATCATCAGCTGCCCTCTATGTGGGTGGGAGACAGAACAAAAAGTGGGTCACGAACCAAATTAGTGGAGGTGAATGTCCACATGGATAGAGAAGGAGCTACTTCTAGGCCAGGCATGATGCCTCATGCCTGTAATCCTAGCACTCTGGGAGGCCAAGTTGGGAGGATCACTTGAGGTCAGGAGTTCGAGACTAGCCTGAGCAAGAGCAAGACCCACTCTCTACCAAAAATAGAAAAAATCAGCCAGGTGTGGTAGCTCAGGCTACTTGGGAGGCTGAGGCAGGAGGATCACTTGAGCCCAGGAGTTTAAAGTTGCAGTGAGCTGGGACAACTCCACTGCACTCTAGCTGGGGTGAGAGAGCAAGACTCTGTCTCAGAAACAAAAACAAAAACTACTTCTTACCATTTCAGGCTAAAAAAAAAAAAAAAACAAACATTGAAATGTGGAACAAAAACTACAACAACACTGCAGACACTTTCCAAGCATTTGTTTTATGGCAGGAACTGTGCTAACCTGCAGGTTCTCTGTCTTTCAAGATTTTCAAGTCTAGAATAACAGATCAGAATAAAACGTCATTTGTCTTGAGTTAACTAGAGAACTGACCGTTTCAGCTACAGAAGAATATATGATTTAGGGCAAGAATCACCTTTTGGGTTGGTGAAGAAGGTATCTAATTACTAACTCCTCCTCCTCCGTGTTGAACATTTTTTTTTCTTTTTATCATCTTTAGAAAAGTGCTGATTTATGAATAGAAATGATGTCTAACATTTTTAATAGAAAATACGGAAGATATTAAAAACTTATAGGAATATTTAAAATGACAGTAGCCAAAGTTTATCAAGCACTATTCCACTTAATTCACACAGCAACCCCTTTGAGATAGAGGATATTGTTTCCAATTTACAGATGAGGAAGCTAAGGCTCAGAGAGGTTAAGTCATTTGATCGATGTCACATCACGGTAAGCAGTAGAGCCAGGATTCAAGCCCTGGTGGGCCCGATAATAGAGTTTGTGCTCTTAACTTTTACATAATCCTGCCATTTAGAGAAAATCAGTGTAGACATTTTGGAATACTTCCTCCATGCATCAGTTCATGCGAGTGCATGCATATGGGTGTGTGGATACTCTTAACTGATAAAGAATGTGGGATCTCACTGTACAATTTTGTATTTTGTACTATTTTTCTGTTTGGTCTTTTACCCTAAGCAAGCATTTCCATGTATCATAAAAATTCTTCAAAAGCATGATTCTAACAGTTATGTAATAGTCCATATATATAAACAGATGTATAATTTATTTAGTCTATCTCCTATGTTGGAATCAACATTTATGTTCAATTGTTTCATATTTATAATAACAGCAATACCAAATATTAATTAGGCAGTCACTCTGTGCTAGGCACCATGCTTCATGTCTATTATAATAACTCATTTTATAATTTACTTTGTAACTAATGCTGGAATGAACATCTAATATGTAATATTATGCCTCTCCATTTAGTTAATGTTTTTAAATTTTAATCTCTTGGTGAAGCTCTCTTTGTACAGATCTTACATGTTTTCTGAGTTTGTTTCTGGTATGTTTAATTTTATTTGCTATTGTGAATATGCCAATATTATGATCTGTAGAGTTGTCAATACTGAAATCCCAGTTTTGGAATGTGCTCCCTCTTCTTTAAACCAACTCTTCTTTCTTTCAAAATCATCCTCATCTTCTTTACTCCTTTATCTCTAGTATATATTTGGCCAGTGAGGATAAAGTGAGGTTTTCTCTTTCTTTGTCTCATTCAATTCATTGTCCCTATTTCTTTCTGTCTCTTCCTCTCCCCCTCCACTTTATCTACCCTCCTGCCACCTGTAGACTTACATTTATGCCTGAACATAGTCTAGTCAAAGATATTTTTGTCCAGGTTTAAGAACACAAAAGATCAATATTGCTTTAGATCTCAAACTCCTAGATATCAGCCTTCTATAAAATGCTTGATGTATGTGGGCACTTAGTAAGTATTTTTAGTAATAACACCTGAACTTTCAGATGACTTTGGAGTTTCTTATTTAGATTTTGCTTGCTCATAAGTTTCTATGTCTAAAGGTAGTACTGGGACTTCTAAGACTGGGCTTCCAGATTACAAGATGCATTCTTCTTCATTACCATTCATTCATTCATGCTCATCTGTCTGCATCTTGGGCTTTTGGACTTTTTCTCCCCATAATTATCTTCAAGGACAAGTGATAACTGTCCTTTTGGCTGTCTGTCATTACAGTCAACAGCTAGGGAGGAATTCTGTCAGGCTTGATTGAGTGTCTTATATGATGCTTCTTATATTGATGGGGTAAGTCTGTTGAAAGAAAAAGCTTTCCGGACATTAGAGCTCTATTCTTTTGTTAACATCAAAGGGCAAGGCATAGCCAGGTGATTATAAATGCTTCAAGAGGCTAGACTGTAAACTCCATGGGGACAAGGACTGTCATGTTTGATTTTGTCAGAAAGTCTCAGTTTTCTCATGGATATATAAGGACAGCTTTCTTATGTCCCTCGCTGGAATTCTGCAAGGAACAAGTAAATGTGTCAATATGAAAATGCTTTGAAAAGTAAACACGTGTGAATGTTATAACAGCAACAATAATAGCAATACCACACTGCTATAAAAATTACCCGCAGCAAAGAACAAATAAAATTACTGGAAGAGGGATTTAAATATAGGAGGTCTCCTTCAGTTTGAGGAATAGGAGATATGATATAGGGGGTAAAGGAAACAGAAAGACAAGTTTCTGAATTTCACCTGTGGGAAAAAAGAGAATGAGGGAGGAAGAAAGTCAGCAAAAGTTTGGCTAGGGAGATTCATTAATTTTTAAAAATTAAAACAAATTGTTGGAGATGGGGCTCTCCCTATGTTGCTCAGGCTGGATTTGAATTCCTGGGCTCAAGGGATCCTCCCGCCTCAGACTCCCAAGACGCTGGGATTACAGGCACAAGTCACCAAGCCAGGCTCATCAAAAACACCTGTGTTGGAAGAAAGGGGAAGAGGCGGGTCTACAAAGCAAGGATGTTAGGGCTGGAGCACTCTGCAATGCCACCATAGCAACAGTGGCTCTACTTATTAAAGGGAGAACCAAGGAACCATCGAGAACAGTATTTCCCAAAATGTTTTCTGTGGCATATTAGCTTTATGATCAAAGGATGCTGAGAAACATTCCTGGTAAATGCCCTATGCTGGACTGTTCCATCAAAAGCTGAAGGCTCTGAAAAACTCCAAAGGAGTTTCCTTTCGGAAACAATTTACTTTTGCTTAACTTAGCACTTGACTTCTCAATTTCATCCATCCTCACCCCTGCACCTGTTTTGGTAAAATTTGTTACCCTCAGGCGGAAGCAGGCATCTGAGAAGCACGGTTTGGAAATCCTAGCTTAATTCGTGAACTTGCGGAACTGGAGTTTTTCGGGTATGTTCAGGCTCAGATTTTGGATGAGGGGCTTTGAGCTGAAAAGTGTCATGTCCTGAACTAGCAAGCTGAGAATAGAGGCCAGTTTGCAAATGTGGACCCACTGGTCACAGGGTAAGGATATCAGTGAGTTCTGGGTTAGCCAGGAAACTTAACCTTGGAAACCGAGCCTTGACCAACCTCTCAGTGACCCTTGGCATTTGCCTGGGTCTCCCGGATATTTTCCAAAAAAGTTTTGGCAGAAATGCTAAACACAGCTGGGGAAGGGAAGAGACTCCTCAGAGACAAAGGAAGGAGCAGACATATGCCTACGTAGCCATTTATTCATGCATTCGTTCATTTACCCATCAAACATTCACTACACCTCGTGTGTCTGACAGTATGGTAGGTGCTGGGGCTGACAGTGCAACCTCAAGGGGTTCACACACACAAGTCAGCACAGGGAAGTGAAGATGATCTCAGAGGACATCTGTTCAGAATATAGTGGGGTATAACCTTGGGTGACAGACAGAGGAGGCAATCAAGAAAGGCTTCATGAAGGTGGTGATTTTTTTTCCCACCTAAGCCCTGAGAGAAGAGTAGAATTTTAAGTGCATTTTAAGATCCTTAGGTGATGAAAGTTTGAGAAGTACTATTCTAGGATGTGAGTCCTACCTGGCCTTCCCTTGATGAGTATTTGAAGGCATCCTCCAAAGTCATCATTAATATTTGCACATTATAAATCAGAAATAGTTTGCTTATTAATTAATGACAAACTCTATGCCTCAACCATGGCCTGTTTGGTCAAATCATTTAATAGCTGCTGCCTTGTTGTCTTCCTGCCATTCATCTGGGCAATGTTTAATGACTTTGGAAAGGATGTTCTATCTGGATCTTCCTTCTGATCTTCCTATCTTCCTTCCTTCCTTCTTTCCTTCTTTCCTTCTTCCTTCCCTCCCTTTCTCTCTCTCTTCTTTCTTTCTTTCCTCTTTTTACTTATTATGGAAAATTTTTAAATGTATACAAAAATTAACAGGATAATAAAATAACTCCTCATGATCCCATAACCCAGCTCCAACAACTATCCATTAGTGGTGAATCTTGTTTTATTTCTCCCCCACATCATATGATGACCAGTCCAGCCATTATAGCATTTCATCTATAACAGCCTTTAAAATTTAGATGGCCTTTAAAATGTGTTTCCTTTGGTAAGAACACACAGATTAATATCTTGAAATAGACGGAGTCCATATCTCCAACCATCTAAGCTTGAAAGGATCCTCACAGCAGTTTAGATTCTAGATTTTCAAATACCAAATTACAGTGGCCACCCTCTCCCACAAAGCTGTGAAACTCATGAAAGCAGCTGACAAGGCAGGGCTGCTTGGGTGACATGCATATCTGCAAAATCTCGGGTATCTTGAACACAGCCTTTAAAAGATGACACACTTCAGAGAAGGTCTTTATCATCTGGAACTATCCAAGTGCTCTTCAGAGCTTCAAGCACAGAAATTCATAAGAAATAAGTCACAGGAGTCTATAGTATTAATGTCCCATTTCTCAGGTGACAATCTTGTGGAAAGAGCCAGACACATTAAGGGAAATGACATGGAGGGATCCAATGAATAGCAGTCAGCACTCCAACCCAGAGGGCCAGCTGCCTGGACCGAGACCTGTTATTTTTAAGTTCACCAAAAATCAAACCAAAACACACCTCCCAAGACCAAACAACAACAACAACAAAAACATAAAAACCAACTTCCCTCTGAACTAATTGAAGTCTGCTTGCAATTGCTGGTGGAGCCTGGATCAGACGGAAAGAACACTTAGTTTGGCTTCTCTTTCATCTTTTGAGTATTTACTTTCTTTTTGGCAACTGACCTTATCTTCCAGAGCAGGTGTGTTCAGGCTTAGGGCAGGGCTGTGGCTTACTGTGCTAGCCTACAACGAGATAATGGCTTATGACAAAGGCTTTGGACTAACTGTCCCTTATCACTGTATCTTCTGTGGGTTTGTGTGATTGGCTGCAACAAATATTTATTCGAGTGACATGTCTACTGGTCATTGTTTTTAGTCTTATCAAATTTGCTCATCTCAATACCAACATAGAACTGCTATTGGAAAATGTAGTAGTCTATATCTCTAGAATGTATACCATCACCATCATCATTATCAAGACTGATTGAGTTCTAGCTGTGTTCTACGAAGTTGAAAACTTTTATCATTTGATCTCCACAATTGTACTTGGGTAAATACTATCACAACCGCCATTTTACAGGGTGGAAAAACCAAGCTTCAGAAAGATCGAGACACTTGCATGAAATCACAACCATAGCATATAAGAGACAAGGAATTGAACCTCAATAGTTTGTCTCTAGATGGGTTCTGTATGTGTGAGGGAAAAGTTCTGATGAAAGCTTATAAACCATCCAATCAAAAGTCACTGGCTATTTTGCCTCAATCATTAGAGTAACCAATTAGCTCAGCTGTGCAAATGATTACATCATGATGTCATCAAGAATTGAGGCTTGGCATAGACTCAACTCCAGTCTCCTGAGTTAGGTAGCAAATTCCAGCTACATGACCAATAGATGGTGAATTAATCCTGAATTTGCTAACACTCCTGCAACTTTCTTGGAACCTCACTTCTTCCAAGAGGGCTGAGATCTTGCTAACTTTAGTTACCACTTGATAGAGATAAAGGAATGACTGGAACAGATCCTGGCACATAATAGGTGCACAATAAATATTTGTTGAATGAACAAACATTTTTTTCTTCAGGACTGAAGCTCATATTAGGAAATTATAGCATTCCTTTCAGATGGAGTAAAGAGAGATAGCTGGAGATGGGCGGGAACATGATGAAGGAAGCCCGAAAACCAGCCTGTGCTCCATTCCCCAAGCTGTGTGCCCTGGTGCAGGGCCGTGTCTGCCTGGAGGAAGTGTGCCACATTCAAATCCACACAAAGGTACAGTATAGGCTAGCAAAACCCAGTCTGGGAGGAAATTCTGGAGACATGTGTCCCCCACACTGAGTACAGGTTAAGTGCACTTCCAACAAATAGACTTTCAATAGATAAAGGAACAAAGGAACGCTTCTGTGTCCCTGCCACTGACAATGCCTGCCCCTCCAATATTTTGACACAAGACATGTTAGACTGAGTTAGGCTGCCTCATTACCCCAGGACTCCCCTGGGTGGTGGAAAGAACACAGATGTCCACAGCTTGAAGAACACTCTAATTAAATGTTTATTTTTCAAACTACTATTATTCTTTACCTACTCCAATTTTTGGAATTTTATCAAAGGCTTCTCAGACTTGGTTTAATAAATAACGGTATTGTTTTGAGATTACTGGCTCTTTTTACTATTCTAGGAATTATTTTGAGCCTTGTCAATATCTTCCATGTATCCATGTTTACATCAATCTGTGCTGTCTTACAGTGCTTCTTAATTGGGGTGTTATTGGTATTGGGGGTGTGTCCATTCTTCATTGGGGGACAGTCCCTAGTATGGAAGGACATTAGTACTTTGGCCCTTTCAAAGCACCCCAAGTCATCGAGACCACAACAGATGCCCCCTCTCCCCCACATTTCCAAATGCCTCCGTGGGGAATGGCCCAATCCCCAATGGAGACTCCCAGGTGCACCATTGCTGTCTGAACTTACTATAAATTACAGATAAATGAGATTTGAAAACAGCCAGGATTGAATATCACAAAACACCCTAAAGAAAGCACAAAACTGACAGCATTGGTCAGCTAACTTTCTTCTCCATACCCTTCCTCTTCCTTTTTGTCCTTTGGACTTCAGAGTCTTTGTGACAAAACTTATCAAGCCCAGATCTGGCCTAGCGCGGTGGCTCAAGCCTGTAATCCTAGCTCTCTGGGAGGCCGAGGTGGGCGGATCATTTGAGCTCAGGAGTTCGAGACCAGCCTGAGCAAGAGCGAGACCCCATCTCTACTATAAATAGAAAGAAATTAATTGGCCAACTAATGTATATAGAAAAAATTAGCCGGGCATGGTGGCACATGCCTGTAGTCCCAGCTACTTGGGAGGCTGAGGCAGCAGGATTGCTTGAGCCCAGGAGTTTGAGGTTGCTGTGAGCTAGGCTGACGCCACGGCACTCACTCTAGCCTGGGCAACAAAGTGAGACTCTGTCTCAAAAAAAAAAAAAAAAAAAAAAAAGCCCAGATCTACACTATATAAATGAGAAAACACTTCTAGCACCTTAGGGAGAATGCAATAGGGAGGGTGGAGAAGGCACCTTTTAGCATTTCGGTTTTACTTGTTCGGTGTTCTGTTTGTTTTCATGTGTAAAACGTGAGGTCTCCAGGTTCCAAATCTATACATCTGTCTGGCAGTTATTGCATGTAGCATAGTGCTAGGAGCTTGATATACTTTGTTTCATCTTTATAACACTTTTGCTCAATTTAAAACAGCTTTCACATTCCCATTTTATAGATAAAGAAACCAAGGCTTTAAAGAGGTATAAAACTTGCCCATAGTCAACTTTCTGTCTCCAGTGTCTGTTCTGGCACAAGAATGGTCTCTTGCTATAAAGCTATTGAAAAAAGTCTTGGGGGAAGGAATGGGGATGCAGGGATTAGAAAAAGAGGTTTCTGTTCTAATCATGTACAAACCTCATCCCCCAGGGCACAACAGGTGGCATCATTAGTATCCAACCTGTCACCACCAGCTGGAATGTTAGTTTGTCTCAGGCCAATGAGGCAAAAAGCCTTTTCAGGCAATTTTCAGAGTGGCACTGGAAAAAGAGTGAATTGGCTGCTTCATTAATAAACCAGGATAGAATGTGGGCACCAGTGCCAGCCACAGAGTCTGCTGCTGCCCGGAGAATTTGGCAGCACCATCATTTCCAGCCTCTCTGTAAAATGCCTCAAGACCGGATATCTGGGGAGAGGAAGGAAGGGAGGAAATTGGCTAGTTGGTCCTAAGGAACCAGATACAGTGTTTCCCTGAAAATTAGACCTACCCATAAAATAAGCCCTAGCAGGATTTCTAAGCATTTGCACAATATAAGCCCTACCCCGAAAATAAGACCTAGTGATGGGCGTGGCTACACAGCGCATCTGCACAACTCATGCATTTCATCACAGAGCAGTAAAAAAGACGAGCAGCCATTCTTATCTACCGCATGAGAGCTCTATTGCTCAACATGAGAGATTGGGGCCAATGGTTCTAAAGGAAATAGAGTTGCAAGAAATTCAGGATGGAATTCCAGGTTTGGAGAGTTACGATGATGTTCCAGAAGACGACGACAACTATATTTGAATAAATGTAGATTGTTGTACCGTACTTAAAATAAATAACACATTCCCTGAAAATAAGCCCTAGGGTGTCTTCTTGAGAAAATATAAATATAAGACCCTGTCTTGTTTTCGGGAAAACACGGTACAATGGCTTCCAGGGCTTTGGTATAAGAAAAAGCAGCAAGAGTAAAACAAACACAATGATTCATGGACAACATCCATTCATGCATGCATTCATTTCATAATATTTAAGCAATCTGCCACATGCCAGATTCTCTTCTAGGTGCTGAAGATACTGTAACAGACAAAACCAACAAATGTCCTTGCCCTCATAGAGCTTACACTCTAATGAGGGGAACAGAGATAGTAAACTAATGAATAAATAAAACTATATATCAGATGGAGAGAAGTTCTCTGCAACAGGCAGCAAGAAAGAGAGAATAGAAATGACATTTGAGTAAAGCAAATGGGGGAGGAACTACGAACTTATAATAATACCACGCTGGACACTGTTCTAAGTGCTTTACAGTTATTATGTCATTAATGCTCACACCAACTCCAAGAAATACGGCTATGGTTATTACCGTTTTACAAAAGGACTGAGGTTCAGAGATGCAGTGACTTCCAAGATAATACAGCTAGAAAGCGGTTGGACCTGGGATTTGAACCCAGACAGTCTAAACTGCTCGCTTGAAAGTTGATGCAAACTCAGCCTGCAAACGGGGTTTGGGAAGAGCAACTTGAGGGTGCAAATGGAGTATGTGAGAACCCTCGAAGCGAATACGGTGCCATGGACAAGTGGGGGGGGACTGGAGGGGTGGCTTGCGATCTTCACCGAGCTGAATCAGGACTCTCGCTCTGCTGCCGGCAGTTGAGTTCCCTTGTCCAGCGGAGGCGAGAGGAGCCGGTGGAGGAGGGAGCGCAACTGCAAGGGTTGTCCCGGGACAGTGCTGGTACGAAGCTTACCCCGCCGCCACCCCCGGGCCAGCTGCTCCAGTCAATAAGGCGCGGACCTAGCGGGTGCTTGTCGCCCTCCTGGTGGGGTTCGCCAGGGAGTTCCTACGAGGGTTGTAGAGGGTCGCGGAGCTGAGCTCCGGAAGGGCAGACTAGAGGCACCAGCGGGCTCTCCTCCAGGGGCGCGCGGCTCGGGAGGCCGGCGCGCAGAGGGCGCGCGGAGCGGCGCTGAGCGCGGAGTCCCCAGTGCATTCCTGGGAGTACCCCGGGCGGGCGCAGGACGGAGTGGTGCGTGGGGCGCCTGGGAGCCCTTTGGGACGCCGAGAGAGGCGGGGATAGGGTCAGTGCGCGGCAAATTGGGGAGGAACTACAAACAAAAGGCACAAGTACTTTGTTGCTGAGAGGTAGCGGGTGTGAGTCAGCCTCTGGCGCTGGGAAGGGGGTGCAGGAGAGAGGCATAGAAAGGGAGTTGGGCGTAGGAAGAAGCGAGAAGGACCTGCTGCTCGGAGACAGCGTGCCGTGCCAAAGCTCGGGACTTGGGGGTCATGGAGGGGGCGTTGGGAATCACCTGGGGACCCTCGAAGAGTGGCCGAGGCGGTGCCCCCCGCCGCAGCAAAGATAGAAAGGAGCATATGCTGAGACACAGTCCCGGGCGCTGCAGAGCTGGAGCACCGTCGCAGCAGTTTTGGGGACGTAGAGTCCGCACACTTAGAGAATGGGCTAGGGTGGCGCGCATTGGGGTGGGGTCTAGAAAAGCGGGTTGAGGAGACCCGGCTAGTGCCTAGGAATGTCGGAGGAGGAAGAGGGAAGCAGGAAAGTCGACGGAAGAACTTCCTCGGTTTGGAGAGCACGCGTACCATGGGCGCTGGAAAGGAAAAGAAAGCTAGTGTGGGAGAGGTTTGGGCAGGGGCCTGAGCACCACCAGGGAGGCGCTGATTGTTTCGGGGAGAACCCCAGAGCCTGAGAAAGGTGAGGAGGAGGTGAGGAGGGCAGAGAACTCCTAGCGCGCGGGGCAGGGAGGAAGGGAGCCGCAGAGTCGCGCTGGGTCCCCGGCACAAAGCCGCCCGAGTCTCTCCTCCCGGGCGGCCCCTGGCCCTAATCCACTCACCATGATGGAGAAGACCAAAGCAACGATGTTGATGGGGTACGCAGGGCAAAAACACGAGACGATGGCGAGCCACAGGTAGTTCTTGGGCATGGGCACGTCCTCCTCAGTCTTGTCATCTTCAGTGTTGGCCTCGGGACTGCTGTCCAAAGCCCTCTTGAAGTCCGGGCTCGGGGCGTACTGAGACATGGGCGAGACCCGGGCGGAGGAGCGCACGGTCGGCGCGGTGTCGGGCTCTGGCCGCCAGCTCGCGGCAAGGCTCTGAAAAGCCAGCGGCGCGGGGCTCAAGGGAGACGTGACCTCACCCCTGCTGCGTCCTCCGCCAGTGCCCGCCCAGGCTCAGGGATCCGGGCCAAGAGCCTCCCCACAAGGAGGGAGGGAGAGAGGCGGGGAGGGCAGAGGGAGCCAGTCAGCCTGAGAAGCGGCAAAGGCAGACGAAGACACTCCACTCCCTGGTGGACACACCCGGAGACCATCAGACGCACGGACTCACGCCGGGAAGTCCGGAATAAGGGAGGCGCAGGGAAGCGAAGGCCCTTTAAGTTCCACCTGGCCAGCCTGTGGACTGAAGATGACCAGCTCATGTTTTAAAGCCACTGAATCTGAAGCCATTTAGATGGGACCAGGACCCACCCAATCCAGCTGGCAACGGGCTCACTACTGCCTCTCGACTTCAACTTTTTACCTTAATTGGCCGGCATGGGAGGCATTTCATTGGCTTTCCCTGGCTCAGCCCCTTCTACTCAGACCTCCCCCCAAGGTGGGCCGGAGGCAGGTGCTCAGCTTTGGCCTCAACACTTCTCAATACTGTCAACGAGCTCCACTCCACGGGGCTCGGGAGGCTGCAGCCCAGTGTACCCAGTCAGTGGGCACCGCCCCGTCCAGGTGCCTTCCACTTTTTCCCCGAGTGTGGAAACAAGGACTTCTTCTACTTTCCACTTTTCCACCTGCAGGACACCTGGAGAGAAATGCCGCCAGATCTGGCAGGTGTAGACAACTCAGATGGATAATTGGGATAGGGAGAAGAGGGAGGAATCCCCTTTGGGAACTAGGTGGACAACAGCAATTGTATCAGCGTCTAAGCCATTCATGAGAGGCAGTATGGACCAGAACTGAGGCTCCAAACCCAGTCAGAGCTGGGAAATCATCACCTCTGACTTGAGTGACTTCCAGATAGTCCCTTCACCTTGCTGAGTCACAATCTCTTCATCTGAAAAAGGGGACTAATAATAGACCCTGTCTCATAAGGGTGCTGTGAGGACTGTATGAGATTGCACATTAAGCCAGGTGAATCTACATGTTCAATAAATGTTAGCTATTATTAGAATGCTATGTCCCCCTATATTCTGAACTATAGTCAGTTATATAGTACTTTAAACCTGATATCCATTGTTTCAAATATTCTACCAAAAATCCAGATATTCTGAGCTGTCAGGACCACAAAGACATGAAAACAGTTGCTCCCATCATCATGCTCGAAAATACTAATCATCTGCTGGGCTTTCTCAGAACATGAACTGAATGTCTGGGATGCCCTCACTTATCTCATGGGGGCCATACTTATTTGTTTATCTGCCTCCCTCACTGGACTGCAAAGCCCTGGAGAGAGGGGACTATCTTGCTCATCTTCGAGTCAGCACCTGGCACAGTGCCTGATACAAGGTATGTGCTTAGTATAGTTTGCTGGAGAACACACAAGAGATGAAATAGTATCTTCTCCACCATGCACTCTCCCCCATTTTGGTTGATTAATCAAGTGGGAATAACCCAAAGATGAGATTCATCTACTGAATTCTCAACCAAGTCTTTGCATGGACTGTTCCCTCTGCCTGGAATGCTGTTCTCCAAGACTGTTACATGGCTCTTCCTTCTTATTACTCACTCAGCAGCTCAAGTCACTTCCTCAAAGGGAGGTCTTTTCTCTGAATTTATCTAGCATAGGTCCTCATAATTATCCTGTATTTACCGGCTTGTTTTTTTTTTTTTTTTTTTTTTTTTGTGGCATGTGTGTCACAATTGCAATTTATTTGTGTACTTGTTCATTGTCTGTTTTTTTTTCTCTAGACTGTAAGGTGTCTAACCTGTTCAAGAGCTGTATTTCCAACACTTAGAATTGTTCTGGCACATAATAGGAATATTTCTTGAATGAATGGACTGGAATTACCTGGAAGTATTGAAAACTGATTTCCAGATCTTGACCTAGACTTACTTGAATTAGAATTTCCCAGGGTGGCACCCCAGAAATCTGTAATTTTTAATGCCTGAGAAATCTGCATTTTTAGAACACTCCCTGGTAATTCTGTTGCAATTAGACAGTTTCTCAAATCCTAATGTTGTCTCTAGTTCTTAGGATTCGGTCCTGAATCTTTTGTTTGGAGATGCCCTCAGGCATCTCAAGGTCTAGCTGTCAAAGGGGGACTCACTGTCTTCCCCAAGAACCTATTTCTCAAGACTTGGTCCTCGGCTAATGAGCCTGGCTCATTTCTCCAACGTCCTCTTCTGCCAGCCCTCCCCTTTCTTACTGCCCTTCAGTTACATAGGCTTTTTCCCCCCCTTTCTCAAACACACCTAACCTTTCCCCATCCCAAGACTGTACCTGCTGTTTCTTCCACCGGGAAAGCTTCCCCCACTCTTGTTCACTCTTTTTCATCTGTCAGGACCTGGCCACCTGGCATAATCTCCTGTGAGAGGCCTTCCCTGGCCATCATATCTAAAGTGGACTCTACCCTCTTATTCCTCATCCATTACCTTGTTTGTTTCCTATGTCACAGTTATCACAGTCAGCAATTGTCTTGTTTATTTTTTTTTGTTTACTTATTTACTTCCTGTCTTTACCACTAGAAAAGAAGGTCCACACGGGCAGAGATTTTTTATCCCCTGCCCCTAGAACAGTGCCTGGCCCTTAGTAGGTGCTCAATAGATAATTCATTGAATGAATACATGGGGCGTTTAGTCATCCAAGTTAGGATCTTGGGGGCATCATTCTCCTCTTCCCTTCAGCCTCTGTGTGAACTATTCATCAAACCCTATTGATCCCATCTCAAATGTGACTCTTCATCTCACCTTCTTTTTCCCAGCCCCATGGCCAGTGTTCTGATTCCAGTTTTTATCAACAACGAAAAGGTTCGATGGGTGCTCTTTGAGCTGTATTGGTTATCTGAGGCTGGTTAATTTAGTTGGTACAACTAAACCCAAGGTTTGGGTCCCAAGTGAAGTTTTATTTTTCAAGGTCATGAATTGTACTGTCCACTCTAACCCACTCATGTCATCCAGGGAAATCCAAAAGAAGGAGTTGTTGACTCAGCATAGACTATTTCCTCTGCCAGGAAAACAACTGTTTAACACTAGTGCAACACTCCTGAATTACAAAACATTTACTAAATACTAATGTTGCACTCAAAGCATTCTCTACATGCATCATCTCATTTAATTCCTGCAGTAACTTTTGTGAGGTAGGTGGTGAGGTTTTCTTTTTACAAAGGAGGAAACCTAGCATCAGATAGGTAACAAAACTTATGTAAGGTCGTATAGCTAAGTGGAGGAGCCAGAATTTGAGCTAGGTCTAAGATACTTGTTCAGCTAGCAAGTCCAGGCCAGAAAGTTAGATGGACATTTCTGAAGTTTGTGGGAGTTACTATGTTCTGCTCAGGGAAGATGGATTAATAGCTTGTTTACTGGTCTGAAATGTAGCAGTGAAATTGCAATCACTTGAAACATTTAAAATTAAATAGAAAAGAAAGTGCCCACACCAGAAAGTGTAATGTATATGGCACTGATTCTTGAGGGATGCATTAGAACACTCAGTAATAGTTTCCAGCTCTAATTTCCTGAGCTTCACTAATTTTCTCTCGAGAGGTCAGTTTATTGCTCTTGGATGAACCCTACTGACTGATTGCTTAATAATGTGGCAATACCTTCCCTCTGTAAGATGAGAGAGAGAGAGAGAGGAGGGAGCACCTTCCAAATAGCCAGCCTAGAAGAGGGGAAAGGCTTACTTACTGCAGCTTTCTGGATTCCAATGTAGCAACTTGCCTTTTTGATCTTCAAAAAAAGTTTTACTTCTAAACGTGAAAGTAATATATATTCATTCTAGAAAAGTGAGAAAATGAAGAATAGCATCAACAAGTAGTAGTATCGCCCAATGGTAACTGCCACAAACACAAGGAAGTATTTCTTTCTAGTTCTCTTTCTTCATGTATATATTTTGCTTCACTAAAATGAGGTAACATATAGTTTTATTTCCTCTCTTTCTCACTCAATGTTATATGACAATTCACATTCTTTGCATATATTTTCATAGTCTGCATAAGTTCCTATTAAGTGGATTATTACTTATGTCATTATGCCCTGATCACTAGAAATTAATCTTATTTTTTAGTGGGTTTTTGTTATTGTAAAAATTGCTGTGATTAACATCTTTTGTACCTGAATGTCTGCATTTATGATCATTTCTTGGACTCTTGATCTTACAGAGTAGATGTCAGTCTTTGAAAGCACAGAGAAAGCTCAGACTGGCTTATTGAGAAGTTGTATGACATGTAAAAAAGGTAAAATTAAAATTTAAGTGAAGGAAACAACCACAGATCCAATGAACTATAGAAACGAGATGCTTCGCATGAGATGGATTCAAATGACAACTTCCCAATGCCAAATGGATCCCTAAATCTGTAATATTTAGTGGAGTGAGGTTGAATCTATTAACATGTGCTGGAAAGCTATGCTTTTCTATCTTAGCTATGTTTAAGATTCCAAAATAAAGGAGAGAGGGGAGAGAGAGGAGAGGGGAGGGGGGGAGAGAGAGAGAGAGAGAGAGAGAGAGAGAGAGAGAGAGAGAGAGACACTGCTGATCTGTGAGAATGCAAGAGAGTCCATATCTTTAGGAAATGGTAAGAGGTCGAATGCATTTGCTGCCAAATTTCGCATTAGTCTCAAGTGCCAGGCTTTAGTAGTCATAAAGCAACTGTGGTCTCAGGGGTTTGCTACAACAGAACAGTATCTTTTTGGCTAATATTATTAGAAAACCATTTACCTTTCCAGTTTCTAAAACCTCTGGTCCTCTCACAAGGTAAAACAAACAAATAAACAACAATAACAAAACAACAAGAATGGGGAGAGGAAGTATTGGGGGAAACAGTGTCTGTATTATTAATTTTTTAAACCATGAGTTTTAATGAAGCAACTTCAGGACAGAAGAAGGTAAAACTCAAACAGGCTTAGAATGTAATTCTTTCCCCATTTGCCCTCCATAAGAAAGTATCCATCTTATCACTCTTCTTCCTGATCGAATGCTGCCAAATGCTGTGTCTTGGGCCATCTCTATAGCTCATTAATGAACCACTCATAATAATTAGCAAATATAACAGTGGTGGTGGAAATCAGAAAAAAAAACTACCCATACCCCAGTATACTAGCCAGTATATCCAAGGCGCAGTATTTCATGTCTGCAATCCTAGCTCTTTGGGAGGCCGAGGTGGGAGGATCACTTGAGGCCAGGAATCTGAGACCAGCTTGAGCACAATAGTGACACCCCATCCCTACAAAAAGTAGAAAAATTAGCTGGGCGTGGTGGCGCACACTTGTAGTCCCAGTTACTTGGGGAGGCTGAGGCAAGAGTGTCACTTTGAGCCCTGGAGTTTGAGGTTGCAGTGACCTATGATCATGCCACTGCCCTCATGTCTGGGCAACAAAGTGAGACCCTGTCTCCAAAAAAAAAGAGAAAAGGAAATGGAAGGCCATCAGGGGATTGAGGGTGGGAGATAAGAAAGAAAAGAAAAATTCGACTGGGCTGTGTAGGACCTTTCTAGCATTTATTCATTTACTTCTGAGCCATTCAGATTTCCCTATCTGCAAATTGTCTGTCAATCTCCTCTTCTAAATTTTTCTATTGGAGTCTCTATCTTCTCTTCTTTTTAAAAGTCTTTCTAATTTTCTGGATGCTAGTTCCTTGGGTGTATGTGTGGGGAGATTCACTTCCAAGCTTACTCACAGAGCTGTGGCTTGGCCGTATGTCCTTGCTAACTGTTGGCGGGGACTTTAGTTCCCTGCCATGTGGGCCTCTCTGTAAAGGTACGCACAACATGGCAGCTTGTTTTTCCAGAATGAGAGCAAAGACAGAGAGATTGAGAAAGAAAGAGAGGGAAAGAGAGAGAGAGAGAGAGATTTTTTGCCACCTAATCTTGGAAGTGACATTTCATCATTATTGCTGTATTCTATTGGCTATAAGCAAATTACTAGGTTCAGCACACACTCAAAGGCAGGGGTTTACACAAGGGCATGAAGGTAGGGACATGGTAGGGAATGCCTAAAAGTAGGGACATGTGGGGGCCCAGAGGATGCCAACCACAATCTTCTAGGTGCTGACGCTAACTCCCAATGAGGAACTGGGACTCACTGAGGTTAAGTCACTTGTCCAACGTCCAACAGCCAATGAATGATGGAGTTGAGTTTGGAACCCAAATGGATCTATTTCCAAAGCTTGTCCACTCAATCTCTATACCATGATTGTCCAAAGTGTAGATGCATCCCACTGGTAGAATGTAAGACCATTGAAGGTGGCTCAGAAAGTCTCAAGTTGGTGCTAATATGTCTTTAACCTATTAACCCTCATTAATCTCCCATCTGATCAAGAGAAGGGTGACCTCAGGCTCAAAGTCCTGGGAAGACAATAGTATTATATTTAGCGAGAATTGAATAACACTGATTTCTTTCCACTGTGCTTACTTCTGGTTTTGGCAGGTAGGAGTGGCTTTAACCTAATGCTAGTGACCTAAAATATCCTTTTAAAACACATTTGAACATATGAAATATGTTAATTAAAGTAAAATCTCAAATAGCAAAGATGGCACTCAGATATGGCAAACACAATGAAGGTGATCTATGGATTACTCAAGTTTGGGAACTACTGTGTAGATTGTAATTCATCTATCCTGAAAAGAACCTTGTAAATAGAAATTCCATTCTTTGGGCTTAATGTTATTTTCCCCCTTCATTTTATAGGTGTGTAATATCAAATCAAGAGAGGGTAAGTATCTTCCCAAAGGGTACACAGCCCCCATGATCACAGTCCAAGTTCCATGTCTATCATGCCAATGTTTACTTCTATTTTTTTTTCTTTCTCTTTTACTTATAGTATTTATCAGGTTGAAAAAATTTCTTTTTACTCTTCCTTCTACCACCCCATTATTTCCAATTCACTTTCATCTAAATCAAGGTTTCTCAAGCTCAGGTCTGTTGGCATTTTGGGGCAGGAGAATTCTTTGTTGTTGTTTTTGTTGTCCAGTACTTTGTGGGATATTGATCAGCATCTCTGGCCTCTGCCCACTGCATGTCAGTACGAAAAACAACTGTGTCTCCAGATATCGCCAAATGTCCCCTGGAGGGGAAGATCACAAGCTCTCAGGTGCTGCTGGTCTATGAAGCACACTTTGAATAACACTGCTCTAAACCACACAGCCTAATAAGGTAACCATTTCCCCCCCATTTTTGGAGATGGTGTATGTCACAGATGTAACGCAAAATAACACTCCAGTGCAGGAAGTATGTGCTATGAACCACTAATTAGGTCTCCTTTGTGGAAGATGGGGATTCTAGTATTAAACATTCAGAAGCAAATTGTTCTGAGGGTTAGGGACCATACATAATACAGTTTTACTTCCTACACTTGGAAAATTAGAAACTAACTGGATAAATTAAAAGGAATTGCTTATCAAAGACATTCATGTTGTTACCTTTGTTATTTTGAAAAAAAAAATTAATGAGCCTTACCTACGTATCCAGCAAGTGGAGTTTGAGAAAAGTTTGAAGAATGAGCACATTTGAAGTAACTCCTAAATGTGTGTGGCAATCCCACCCAGAGGCTGGGATGAGCTCACTCTTGCTCGGCAGTAGAATTAACCATTTTTAATTGCTTAAGAGAGCTTTCTGTGAGAGCCGTGCATTAGCCAGGGATTGGAGGCAGTTCCCTGTATAAGCAGGAAGGGTTGTAATGCAATCCTAAATGTCTTCAATTATACATGAAGGAGTGGGCTTTCTATCACAATCTAGCAAGAAAGCTCTTCTTGGGTTCCTGGGGAATTTTCGTGCATTAAGAATTAAAACTTTCCTGCATCTTTTTGGCCAATGGAAGTTCAACATGCTCTTGCTAAGGGACGGATCTCTCTGCTGTTCTTTTGAGAGAGACTGAAAGTGGGGTTTTCAAAGTCGGAGCCTCAGAGCCCATATTTCTCTTTCTATCCCTATCAATTGCCTCCTCCCCTACACTCCTTTCCACATCTCTCTTCTTTCTGTTCCTTTGATCTCTTCTGCAAAATGGATGTAACAAGGAACAACACATGCTCTTCTTCTGTTTTGTGATTTGCACTCTGGGGGGCTCTGTTTTCCTTACAATAATCCAAGACCAAGTTGCAGGAAATGTGATGTGCAATGGTTTATGGTTGTAAGAATTTTCAACCATATGGTACTGGATGCGTTCCATTTTATCAGGCAGCCAAAGTCTGTGAAGAGTTCAGGCAACAAAGAAAGAAATTCCCAATATCAGGGCTAGAACTGGATGTGATAAACTCCTGGTCTCTGAAAGTTTCTCGGCAGAGGCTGCGTGTGTTAGAGGTCAGGCTGGATGAGCCCATCCTCTTCGTGGCTGTTGACCCAAATCACCTGGGGAAGATTTCCAAAGGAGGCAGGTGTATTCTTAGCCTTGTGTTCCAATCCTGGTATCTCTCTTTATTAAAATCCTCCTTTGAGACTCTGATGGAGCCAACGTGGGTCTGGTCCCAAATGGCTTTTGGGGACAGTAAGTTAGCAGAGCTAACCTTAGAAGGGTCTGAGGACTCCCTGAGATCCTCCGTGATTGTGGGAACTGATTTAGGTCAAAGGTCATGTGGGGGATAATGGCAACCCCTATAGTGCAGCCGAAAATGGCAAAGCACCTGCCCAGATGAATCAAATCGCTGTTCTCTCCCTTCTTGCTTGCGTGACCTTGGACAAGTCACGTAATCTACGAGAGCCTGAGTTTTCTTGCCTATAAAATGGGGACAACAGTGCTAACCCTAATGGGGTGGGTGTGTTGAGTAAAGGAGATAATGCATGTAATGTGCTTCTCAGAGTGCCTGGCACATGAGACATGCTCAGAAAGTGTTAGGTATTGGGGGCTTGTAAAGGACAAAGCTGCTTTTATCAAGAGGACTTGAGGTGGCATGAGATAAGCTAAAATAACCAGGATGCTTCAAGTTAAAGGATGGAAACTTGAGAGTAGTTGCGATCAAAATCTAAACTCATGAAAAAAAAAATAATGGAGAAGGCATTACTTGTTTATAAGAGTGAATGTCCTTTCCAGGTTGGGCACAGTGGTTCATACCTTTAATCCCAGAACATTGGGAGGTCAAGGTAGGAGGATCAGTTGAGGCCAGGAGTTTGGTATCAGCCTGGGCAATGGAGTGAGTCCCCATCTCTACAAAATAATAATAATAAAGAAAATTAGCAAGTGAGCTAATCAGTGAGCTATGATCACAGCACTACATTCCAGCCTGGGTGACAGAATGAGACCTTGTCTCTCTCTCTCTCTCTCTCTCTCACACACACACACACACACACACACACACACACACACACACACACGTTGTCCTTTCCTAACGCATCTTAAACCATGAGATAGAATATACAATTCTTGATACGAGGAACAACACATGCTCTTCTTCTGTTTTGTGATTTGCACTCTGGGGGGCTCTGTTTTCTTTACAATAATCCAAGACCAAGTTATAGGAAATGCGATGTGCAATGGTTTATGGTTGTAAGAATTTTCAACCATATGGTTCTGGATGCATTCCATTTTATCAGGCAGCCAAAGTCTGTGAAGAGTTCAGGCAACAAAGAAAGAAATTCCCAATATCAGGGCTAGAATTGGATGTGATAGACTCCTGGTCTCTGACCTAACTTTTCACGCTAAACTTTTCATTCTGGGAACCACATTGGTCTTTTTTTTTTTTTTTTTTACTGTTCCTCTAAATACTCTTGTTCCCACCTCAGGGCCTTCGCACGTGTTATTTTCCCTTCATCTGATCTTCACATGGTTGGATCCTTCTTGACATTCAGGTCTCAGGTCACGTGTTGCTTTCTTGGATAAGACTCCTCTTAGCACAAGAGCTAATGTAGCCCCTGAGTCACTGTCACATCAACTCTCCCCACGTCCTGCCGTATGCACGTAACACTACTTGAAATAATTTTTTAATCATTATCATTTTTAATTTTTTAATCATCACTATTATTACTTACTTAGCATCTGTCTTCTTCACTTCTATGTAAACCTCACAAAAACGGAAACCATCCCAGGAATTAGAACAGTGCCTGGCATGTAGTAAATGCTCACTAAATGTTGATCAAATGAATGAATGAATGAATAAAATGACATATATAGATGTCAAAGCCGTAATTTTTTATTAAGAAGCTACAGTGCTTAAAGACAAGTGACCTCAGAACTTGAAGAAACCATTGAGATGATTAACTTCAAAGCACTCATTTTCACAGGTGATGACATCTTTAGCGATTTGGGCCAGGTTTTGTGTTCTGGTGTACGGGCTTTTTACTGCCATTTCCTCAGATGCCAAAATTTGGGCAAGGATACATATGAAGACAAGAAAACTACATAGTTGAAATCAGGATTCTGGCTGTGATGGTTGTACTGATCTGGAAAACTGAGAATAAATGGCCATAGGTCTGGGGACCAGACAAACCCTCTTCCCTCTACATATACTGACAATAAAAGCCTTCCTCAGGGCAGTGGTTGCCTATGCTTAAGTGCTTTTCTTCACCTTTGGGGATCAGTAAGGGTTACTTTCAAAAGGTGATTGAGCTTGACTCTCCTTGGCATTTGGAGAATCGGCTTCATTGTTTAGTGCTAGAAGATGTAAAAGCAGCAGCAATAACAAGTTGATTGAATTAGCACTTAGCTTGGCACCCTGGTGTCCCCCAGGGAATGGCCAATTAGGACACGGACCGGTACGGAGGGAAGATGACACAAAGACACATGGAAGAGATGGCCACCTGCTAGCCAAAGAGAGAGGCTGCAGAAGAAACCAACCCTGCTGACACTTTGATTTTGGACTTTTACCCTCCAGGATCGTGAGAGAATATGTTTGTGTTGTCTAAGTCACTCAGTCTGTGGTACTTTGTTATGGCAACCCTGACAACGTAATATTCCTACCCTATGCCAGGCATTGGGAATGCAGAGGTAGTTAGGACCTAGTTCATATCAATGAGGAGATCATAGATTTGTGTTTGTGTTCCATCTTGACTTATTTCTAGTATTTTTAAACATATCTCTGTATAGTTTTTGTAGTGGTTGCTATGGCTGTTAATATATAACTTGATATATGAGATTTATTAATAAACTATATATGAAATATATAATATGCTTAAATATAAACATATAAATATCTTATATATAATAATAGATATTAATATATGTATATCTCCACATATATACATACATATATTATAAATTACATATACATTTATTATGTATTTCCTGATGTATATAGGCTGTGTAACATTCAATTTACAAATAATTAAAAATATGCAGTATTTTTTATTGTAAACTTCAAATATCCAATTCTCACAAAATTCCCGTATCTATGTTTTTTGCCAAATTCTTGTATCCTTAGTCAACCTATGGCTGCATTGATGAGCGAGTGTAGTTTTGACATGAATATTAGTTGATATTTTTATTTAGGTTAATGACAAAGGCAGAAATGAAACAATGAAGACATGTGGGAATTTCACTTATTTGTCAATGCTATGAACAGCTTTTTGCCAAACTGGATGATAGCTTCAAATGCTAGAAGAATATTTCCTCTTTTTTTGTTGTTCATTATGTGATGACTACTTTTATGTTTAATCTGCATCGTTAATATTTTATTCATCACACTGAAAAGTCTAGAACAGGGTCGGCAAATTACAGTCCTGTTTCTTTTGACCATACCATCCTAAAGGGTAGGAGGTGATATCTTATGTGATCAACAAGTTTTTATCAGGTTCCTGGAACTGAACTAGTGTAAGGCAGCCAACACACTTACAGAGCTTGAAGCCTGGTGGGTATAAAATACACACTCATTACAGTTGTGCAAGTTGCTCCAAAGGAGAAGCTACAGGGATGGGGTGGAGGGCTTGACTTAGTCTTGGAGGAAGGACATATCTTAGAGAAAGGTGTGGTAGCTCACTCCCTTGCAACCTTCTGGAATGGAGAGCTTTCTATGCTGCTCCCTTAACAGGCTTCTGGAGAGGTAACCTTTTCGCTGCTCAGTTTTCAGAGGCTCACAGGTCGTTTCTTAGCAAACTGCAGCCTTCGGGACTGGGGCTTGCCAAACATCTTCGGAGGTCCCCAAAGAGCTGTTACTCTGGTAGACGGTTTTCCATCAATAAACAGGGAAGTGCTTCCTGCCCAGATGTCTGTTAAATTTGTGTCTCCCCCAACAGTGAGTCACTCTTAGCCAAATGTTGCCCTGTTGGGCAGGATGCTCTGGTGACTTGAGGCCACCTGGTTTTCTGTGATCCTTTTTGCCAATTTGTGACCAGAAGTTGGATGGTCCTTGGGAGCCAGGGGAAGTGGTGGTAAATGGGTTCACGGGAGGTGGCAGGTTGGGTGCTATGTTCAGGTGCATTTTCTGTAACTCTAAGAAAAAAAATTAAAAAAAATAAAGTGGCAAGATTGGACTCAATGATCCCTGCTTGCTTAGTATTTGGTAAGTTTTAGAGGAGGTGCCTAGGGCAGCTATTTCAGCCCTTTCAAGAGACAGGCACAATGGATGATGTTTAGCATGGTAACACCACCCACAGTTTTGCTCAATTTTTGGAAACTTGACTGCAATGCCTCTCCTTTATTTCCTACTCAAGAAAACCCACTGGCAAACCAAATTATATATGTAATATTATTATAGCAAAGCACACTTAGCATAATATCTGACACTTAGCAAGTTCTCAAAACCATATGCTATTTTTAATTATTATAATGTATATTTAAGACTTAACCTTCAACCAGGGGTTAGCCAAACCACACCTAGTGTGGTCCAAATCTGGACCTGGCCTGACAGGTCCAGACACTTGTTTTTGTATGACCTGTGAACAAAGAATGGTGTTTGCTTTTGCTTTTTTGTTTGTTTGTTTGAAATAGGGTTTAACTCTGTCACCCAGGCTGGAGTGCAGTGGTGCAATCATAGGTCACTGCAGCTTCAAATGATCCTCAAGTAATCTTCCTATCTCAGCCTCCTGAGTAGCTAGGACTACAGGCGTGCGCCACCATGCCTAGTAAATTAAAAAAAATTTTTTTTGGAGAGTTGGGGTTTTGCTATGTTGCCCAGGCTGGTCTTGAACTCCTGGTCTCAAGTGATCCTCCTGCCTTGGCCTCCCCAAACGCTGGGAGTACAGGCATGATTCACTGCACTCAGCAGTTTGCATTTTTAGTAGTTGAAAAGAGAATAATACTCTCTGACGTGAAAATTGTGTTAAATTCAAATTTCAGTATCCTTGGAATACAGCAATGCCCGTTTATTTATGCATTGACTGTGACTGTCTTCGCACTACAATGGCACAGTTGAGTGGTTGCAACAGAGACCACATGACCAACAAAGCCTCAAATGTTTATTAGCTGGCCCTTTACAGAAAAACTTAGCCAACACTTTCACTAGACTGTGTCATCTCTTGGAATCCACAAGTACACATTTGTTGAATGCTTTACCTGTAAGGTTCAAGATCAGTCCATCTTGCTCACTGTTATCTATCTAGTTCTGAATACAGAATTGATCTTATCAGTTCTGTTGAGTTCACTGTAACCTGGACATCCTGGGATTTTCCATCTTCCATGGGTCATCTTCCATTAGAGATCGTGTCACAATTGCTCTGTTATGAGTTGCCCCCGTGGAACTGCAGTCTTGTACCAGGCTGCTCTCCCTAGACATTTCTGGGAGTCCCTGAGGAATGCTTCTGTGTTACTTGCATCTATTCTAGAACATTCCTTTGGGCTTCTGCTCCTAAGTTCTCTGTTGGATATCTCTCATTGCCTTAGCCCAAGCCTTTTCCTGGATGCCTGGAGGTGAGAAGAAGGGAATACACCCTAGAAAGGATAATCTGGACCCTGAATTCTGGCCTTCACATATCCCAGAGCTCTTACATTGTGCTCACGGGCACCTCAACAAGTGAACCTTTCCTTCCTGCCACTGTGTTGTGGGATCAGCCAATTCCCCACGTTGGTGGTGTCTTTGACTGTCTCCCCCCTAGTCAGAGTTGAAGCTCCCAACTTCCACCTTGTTCCAGAGAGAGAAGAAGAATTCTTTCCTCCCTGTCATGCAGAAATATTCTTTAGAGCAAGCGTCCTCAAAGTACGGCCCGAGGGCCACATGCGGGCTTTTTTGCCCGTTTTTTTTTTTTAAATAAGATATGTGCAGTGTGCATAGGAATTTGTTCATAGTTTTTTTAAAACTATAGTCTGGCCCTCCAACTGTCTGAGGGACAGTGAACTGGCCCCCTGTTTAAAAAGTTTGAGGACCCCTGCTTTAGAGAGATGCATTTCTGGCCTCAATCAAGGCCTTTTCAGAAGAGGACTTTGCTTCGTTTTTGCTTAATTCAAAGGCCTCCAAGAGTGTTCTCCTGAAAGAAAATAGAAGTTTTCCCTTCTCTTCCTTTCAAACCCACTATGATAAACTCACCCTCTGAGGAGTAGCTCAGAAAAAAAAAAAAAATGCTGGTGGCTTTAAAATACAGATTTAGGTTTATCCCGCAATCTGAGCTTAGAAGGTGGTACAAAATATCAGGGTCCAGTTTCACAGCACAAACGAATGAATGAATGTACTCTCTCTCTACATACATATATATGGTAAAATATAGTAATTTGTATAATTTTATATAGCACATATACGTAGTATATAAATATATGTACTTTTCTCTATATAGTACATCATATAGTAAAACATATTTACTATATATACTACATTATGTGCTAAATTACTATAAATATTAAATTATCTAAAAAGCTTGGTGCCTTATTGTTAGCGGCCCACGTCTGTTACTTGCTCTATAGGGATTCAGACCCTATAAGGGGTGATAAGTCTCTGGTTCAGAAACGCTGGACCTAAGAGTCCGGTCCTGATGCCCCAGATTGTAAGATGAATCTCTTGAGTGGGCTACGTGGCTACACTCCCACTTTTCCATGCCCACAGCCTGCTATGGCCCTCCAACCTTAGCCAAACTCTGGTGTTTAGAAATAATCTCTGTAGTCCCCAGGACTGGAGTGAGGATAGCACAAGCGTGAGTATGATGGATGACCTCCTCTTCCTGGGAAAGTCTTCCAAGTGTGTGTCGTACCGGTGGCAGGTTATTCTGGGATCCTCAGCCTATGGGCATGTGATAGTGTTAATAACACCATCCTGTGCTGAGTAGGCACTGGTGGAGGAAGAGGATACCCAGGAAGCTGGAGGAAGGCAAGAGAGGCATTGGGTGAGTTCACAGGCTGAGAAAAGCACTTGGATGCTGTGCGAGTGGTGGCTGGTTTAGACTCTGGCAACAGTCATGATCAAAGAGCCAGGAGCACTGGTGGAAGTGGTGGTGGTGGTCGTGGTGGTGTTGAGACCAATGGCTCTTTATGTCTCTCTTCTTTGCTGTTCCTTATGATGAAAGTCACAAATTCATGTACACAAATTCATGTACATTACCTTAAAAATATAAGTAAGAGGAAAATAGTTGGATGGCATCACCGAGAGATTTCATCAAAAAATACCTATGGTGCTTCACCCATGGCTAGGTTCTAGGTTTGGGGGATAGAGGGAGAACAAAACAGGCAGATTCCCTCCTTCTTGGAATTTGTGAATAGATGAACAAATGAATAAGATATTTTCAGAGAGTGATAAGAGCAATGAAGAAAATGAAATAGTGCATACAAGTATCTTGGTGGGAGGTCAGTTTAGCCAGAGATGATCATTATTCACATTTTCTTTTCAAGGTCTTTTTTCCCCAGTCACTATATGTCCTTCTCCTTCTATTCTGATGTAATTATGTATCATCTATCAAAAAAATGGGATCATGATGTACAGTCTGTGTTGTAACCTTATTTTTTTTTCACTTGATATATTGTGAACATCCTTCTGTTTCATTATTTACTCGCCTGCATTGTAATTTTTATGCATGCAGAGTAATTCATCACGCAGGCTGTACCGTACTTGTATAAACTCTTTATGACTGCACATGGGTTGCTTGCAGTGTGTTAAAGAGATGATGCTTCTGGAAACCGTCCCTTTCCTTCCACTGTCACCGCCACCTCCCTGGCTCAAGCTTGTACTGTCCCTCATTTGGACCATTGAAGTAGCCTTTTAACTAATCCCCTGACTCCATCGTGCACTATTCTGCCAGGGTTTTATATTTCTGACCATGTCGCTCTTTTTCACCGATTGCCAGACTGTCATTGGCTCCCTGTCGCCTACACAATAAAGCCTAAACACCTTAGCTTTATCACTGTTGGGCTGGGCACCAGTAAAAGTGGATGGCTTGAATAATCATGTAAAAAGATGTTTAACACCAATAGTCAGTTGGGGAAAATGCAGATCAAAACCACAATAAGATACCACTTTACCCTTACTAGGATGGCTACTGAAGACAACAACAATGGAGTATAGCAAGTGCTGGCAAGGATGCAGTGAAATTGGAACTCTTGTACATTGCTGGTGGGAATGTAAAATGGTACAGCCACTACAGCAAATGGTATGGAGATTCCTCAAAAAGCTAAACATAGAACTACTGTATGACCCAGGAATTCCACTCCTAGATACATAATCAAAAGAATTAAAAAACAGGGACTCAAGTAGACACTTGTTCATTAATGTTCACTGCAGCATTATTCGCAATAACCAAAAAGTGGAAACAACCCAAATGTCTGGCCACCAGTGAATGAATAAACAAAATGTGGTATGTTCATGTGATGGAATATTATTCAGGCGTACAAAGAAGTGAAGTTCTGATACATGCCTGGACATGGATGAACCTTGAAAACACTGTGCTAAATTTAAATGATGTAAGCCAGACACAAAAGGATAAATACCGTATCATTTCACTTACATGAAATATATAGATTAGGCAAATGCATGGAGACAGAAAATAGATTAGAAGTTACCATGTTCCTGGGAATGGGGAGTCATTGCTTAATGGGTACAGAGTTTCTGTTTGGGGTGATGGAAGAGTTTTGGAGTCATAGTGGCGATGACCATGCAAAAATGTGGAGGTAATTAATGCCATTAAATTGTACACTTAAAAATGGTTAAAATGGCAAATTTTATGTTATGTATATTTTACCATAAACAAAAACCAGCTGGATGGCTTCTCCAGCAGCACCTCCATGCCTTTGCTAATGTGGTTTGCTTTTCCCACTGCACACTTTCCTTACATCTCAGCCTGCTGAAATCCCATTCTGTTTGAGGGCCCATTTCAAATGGTACCTCCTTCCTTGATAACTTTCTAACTTTTTGTCCCTTCACTTGTTCTCAAACCAATGTGGTTTTTCATTTTTTTGAGTGCCCAGAGTATGTTATATGTTCCTTTTCGGCTGTTTCCTTGACTTCATCATCTGATAGGCTGTAAGTTCTTTGGTCAGAGGGACCTTGCCTTCTTCATATTTGAATTATTCACCCAACAAATATTTACTGAGCCCACATTTACTGTGTGCCAGCCTGGAACATAATGCCAGTATACTGTAAAAATTCAATTAATGTTAAACTGAATTGACATGTCATAGGTTTGAACCTCAAATTTTCTGAGGAATTTCAGAGTGGTGTAATTTTAGGAGGAGTCACTTTCCTCCCTACTTTGTAGCCTTGTTGGCTGTCATTCTTGGAAGTAGTGGACTATGATAGGTATTTTTTGCTTTCCTCTGGGAACATATGTTATTCTTCTTTGAGAAATCATTTCCTTTTCCCTTCCCCCAACTCCAATCCAGGTAGTGGGGGTGAGCTGCCATGTTCCCACATGCTCTTTCTCTCTTGGTTACAGTTTATTGGTCCAAGGTGGACACCTGACCCCAGCTGGGCCAATCAGAGCTTTGCCCTGTGATTTTTGAAACCAGAACAGAGAGGAGAGCCTGGGGAGTACAGAAGCCACATTACCATCTTTGTTAGAAGCCAGAATGCAGCAGAATAGGATGTAGCTGATGCACAGAGAGAAGAAGATGGGGGCAGAGAGAAAGAGCCCCTGGTACCCATTGCATCATAGAAATATTTGCATCTTTTTCCATTCAATGGCTTGATGTCTCAACCCTCACTGTAGTCCTCAAGGCACCAAATTCTCCTCTACAGTCTAAGTTAGAGTTCGGACTATGTCACTTGCAACCAAATTGCTGCACCTCTCTGAGCCCCAGTTTCCTCATTATAAAGTGTTAATGACCTCTTCCTCATAGAGTTGTTATGAATATTAAAAATATGATGCATATAAAGCACTTAGGATGGTGCCTGGCACATAAGTGTCCAATAAATGTTAATGATGGCTACTATTTGAATGAGCATTCACAGTGCTTGGAGACAGTGTGGGTGAGAGTGTAAGTCTATTGAATGAGAAACGAGATGGCTTTGAATTTTTTGAAACTCTGTCCAAGACATAAGCGTCATTTTTCATGACTTTAGTACCTTTTTACTGTGTACCTTTTATACGTCCTTGTTAGGCTCAGACATGACTCCTTTGTTGATGACAATCTGAGATCTGAAGTTTGCTCGCTATATTTTGCTAGTTCTCCTTGAGGTGTCTCCACTCTGTGGGCCTGAGACACAGATGGGCTTGTTTCATGCTCCACACGGAGCCTCACCTTGCTCCATCCCCAGTGGGCTTCTGCTGATAGTCACTCAGAGTACAGCTCCAAGACTTAATTGCATTCTGCTTGTATGTTGCCAAATGCTAAAACCTTGTTGTTGAAGTTAAGTGTTTTGGGAAATGGTCTGTATTATTTCACCAGTTGAGGCTTCAAAAAGTTGGAACTGCTGAACGAGCTGCCAGATCAGAACTTGATCTCCAATTGGCCCACTTGTACTGGCTGGAGAGGACGTGTTGCAAACATTCACGGTGAGCTCTGTGAATTGGTTTGGAAAATGTCCTGTCCCTGCAATGGCAGTTAGTGGCACATAGTCAATTGTGCATTTAAATATATTATGAATTATTCCAGACATTAAAAGAATAATAACAGCAAAGGATTAATCATGGTTACACTGTGCCATACGCTTCAACCATCTACATACACTAGCTATGTTCACAAACTTGGTCACACGTTAGAATCACCTGGGTTATTTAAAATAAGCCTGATGCTCAGGTCACACTCTACACCAATGAAGTAAGAATCTCTTAAATTGAGTTTTAAAAACTTCCCAGGTGTTTCAAGTATATAGTCCAGGGTGTGAATCAATGAATGAACTCATTTAATCCTCACAGCAAGTCTATAAGGCAGGAGGTGCTGTTACTACCCACATTGCATAGATGAGGAAATTCAGGCACAACAGACAGGGTAGGTAACTAGCCCAAGGTCATGCAGTTGGTCAATGTCAGAACCAGGGTTTGAACCAGGCTATGTGGTCCCAGAGTCCATGCTCTTTGTCACTATACCCTACGACAAAAAGCCTGCCTATCTCCCCCTCTTATTTTCTGTCAACATCCCACTATCCAGGTCAGACCTCTCCTGGATATTTCAAAGTCTCCTCACTGGTCTGCTTCCTCCAGTCTCAGGCCCTCTAACTTAGCTCTGTCCAGTGGAGTTACACCGTGAGCCACAGATATAATTTTAAATTTTCTCCTGGCCACATTAAAAGAGTAAGCAGCAGCAGGAGAAATTAATTTTAATACCATATTTTAATTAACTCAATATATTCCAAATATCCTTTTGACATGTAATCAATACTACACAATATTTATGAGATACCCTATGTTCATTTTTTCATACTCAATGTTTCAAGTTCCATGTGTATTCTGTGCTTACAGCACATCTCAATTTGGACCGGCTGTGTTTCATCTCCCTTCCCTTCCCTTCCCTTCCCTTCCCTTCCCTTCCCTTCCCTTC